>SJYT01022543.1:641791-664770 GCA_006410635.1 Cephalophus harveyi
CTCTCTATTTTGCACAAGTTTAGGTCAAGTGGTTGCAGCCAATGATGCTTACCCAAAAAATAATTATTTCAGAGAAGCAAAAGCACCATGCCCTTGTGAAGCCTGCCAGGAAGCAAGGCTTGTGACCTGTTGTATGGAGTGAGTCCTCCTTCTCATGTTTTAGATGAAGCTGGTTTTAGGTGTTTACTTAGAATCTCATCAGGACCTGAAGGGCTGTTTTCCCTTAGCACGTATGAAGGAAGTGCTGATAAGTTTCTTCCTAGAACATAACTTATTTCTTCTCTGCAGGCAACAATGTCATCCTGCCTAGCAAACCTGATTAAATGTCATTTGTCCTTGACCCCTGTCACTTTTAAGCAACTGAAATAGATGAAGAGGCTGGTGCTTCCCAAATCAGAAGGAGCCAAGTGTCCACAGCCAGAGCCCGTGAGAATAGAAACTCACAAAGGAACTCAAGCTGGGGATTATTAGGTTTGTACAGGGCTCCTTCTTATTTGAAGACAGGTGATTGAGACAGATTATCCTCCTGTTTCCTCTCAAGCACTCAGCCAGGATCTCCTGCAAGCTTAGATAGAAACCTCTGGAAGACAAGTGTCTGAGTATCCTGCGGAGGCCAGCAGGGGACCTACCACAGCTCGGAAGGGCAAAGCTGTGAGCCAAAAGCACCCGAGTAGCCACTGAGACAGGAATACCATTGGAGAAAGGGAGGCCTGTCACCTCTCAGGTCCTCTAAACTTCTTCTTCTTTGTATAGGAACTTTCTATACTCCATATGCTTTAATTTGGGCTTCCCTGGTGGTTCAGCAATAAACAATCCGCCTGCAATGCGAGAGACCTGGGTCAGATCCCTGGGTTGGGAAGATCCCCCTGGAGAAGGGAATGGCAACCTACTCCACTATTCTTGCCTGGAGAATCCCATGGACAAAGGAGCCTGGCGGGCTATAGTCCATGGGGTCGCAAACGTATGGACACGACTGGGCAAATGCACACAACAGCAACATAAAATGAACCCTTTATGGGGGGAACAGTCCAGTGGCATTTAGTCCGTCCACAGTGTAGTGCGGTCACCTGTGTGTCGTTCCAGAATGTTTCTAGGACCCCAGAGAGAAATTCTGGACCTAGTAGCTGGATCCGTTCTCACTCCTGCTGGTCCTAGTGGTCACCAGCCTGTTCTGTCATATGGATTTACCTGTTCTGAATGTTTCGTTTAAATGAAGTCTTGGAATATATAGCCTTTTGTGACTGGCTTCTTCCACTCAGCGTAATGTTTCCAACGTTCATCTATGCTGCAACAGGAAGAGTACTTTCTTCTTTTTTATAGTGGACTAATGAATGTTTCTTTGCGTGGGTACACTGTTCCGTTTATCTGTTCATCCATCAGTGGCCACTGGGGCTGTGTCTGCCCTCTGGCCACTGTGACTAATGCTGCTCTTAACATGTCTCGGTATGTGTCTGAGCCCCTGTTTTCATTGTTTTAGCAGGCATATATTTAGGAGCAGAATTGCTGGATCATAAAGCTATGACAAACCTAGACAGTGTTAAAAAGCAGAGGTATCACTTTCCTGACAAAGGTCCATCTAGTCAAGGCTCTGGTTTTCCAGTAGTCATGTATGAATGTGAGAGTTGGACTAGAAAGAAAGCTGAGGACCAAAGAATTAATGCTTTGGAACTGTGGTGTTGGAGAAGACTCTTGAGAGTCCCTTGGACTGGAAGGAGATCAAACCAGTTCATCCCAAAGGAAATCAGTCCTAATTACTCATTGGAAGGACTGATTCTGAAGCTCCAGTACTTTGGCCATCTGATGCCAAGAGCTGACTCTTTGGGAAAGCCCCTGATGCTGGAAAAGATTGAGGGAAAGAGGAGAAGGGTGCGATAGAGGATGAGATGGTTAGATAGCATCACCAACTGAATGGGCATGAATCTGAGTAAACTCCAGAAGATAATGAAGGACAGAGGAGTCTGGCATGCTGCAGTCCATGAGGTCTCAAAGAGCTGAACACAATTTAGCTACTGAACAGCAACAGTCTTTCACGGATAACTTTTTGAGGACTATCAAACTGTTAACCTACCCATTTTATGGTCCATTCCATTGTATTTTCTGAGCCAGACTATTCTCTTTCTCTCAAAATAGTTTGCCTCCTCTTTTGTCTATTCATTCCAGAGAGGTTTTCTCTTCGGCTGTTGGATTATTAAGGCTGTTTATCTTTATATTATTCTGCATGAGTCCTTAGAAGAAATGCACCATGTGAGTGTTACTGCTTTCACTTTAAAACTCTGAAGACTGGTAAGAACTCACGGCAGTTTCATAGTCAAAGCTGGCCAGACCCTCCAAGTCTCCAGCTCCACCCTGGACTTCTCTGCCCTCCTTATGTTTGCAGTACCAGCCTCTTTTCTGTTCTACACGCTGATCTTTCCTACCTCAGGACCTTTGCATGTGCCTCTCAGCACCTGGAAGACTTTATTTTCTCTTCTTTACCTTTAGGCTCAGTATCTGTGCATGCTAAGTTGCTTCAGTCGTGTCTGACCCTGTGCAACCCTATGGACTGTAGCCTGCCAGACTCCTCTGTCCATGGGATTCTCCGGGCAAGAATACTGGAGTCAATTGCCATGCCCTCCTGCAGAGAATCTTCCCAACCCAGGGATCGAACCCACGTCTCTTATGTCTCCCGCATTGGCAGGCAGGTTCTTTGTCCCTAGTGCCACCTGGGAAGCCTCCATTTAAATATCTTCTATTCAGAGAGACCTTCTTTAACATCCTCCCTCCCTAATGGCTTTTCAAAGCACCCTGGGCTCTTGATCAGATCTTCTGACCATTTGAAGCGATGTCTTTGCCTGTGTATTTGTGTGTGTCAGGTCAGTTGCTCCAACGACCTACATCTTTTATCTACATGAGGACCATGTCTTTCATCATCACAGATTGTCCTGCCCCAGAACACCCTCTGGCCCTGACAGACCCCTGTAAATAGCTTTTAACTGAATGAGTGAATGAATGAATCCACGAAGGTCCTTCTTTTGATGCTTTGCAGCTACCTAAAAAGTGTCCCATACTAATTTTCACCAAAGCAAGGAACCTTTTAACTCCCCTGGCTGCTCATAAAATCTTGCCAGTTGCAGAGATAATGTTCCTTGCATGATCACCAGTTTCCCCAGGAGATCAGTTGCTTTGTTAGAGCCATGTACCTGCTTGTTCTCTGGTGTGAATGTGATATTTCTGATAAATAAAACCACCACATCCATCAGTTTGACCAAATGGCAGAATTTCTTTTCTCCTGTTTAGTTCAGTTTGTCTTTGTGTTTCACTCTTACTGTCCCAGGTTCTTAAGATGCTGAATTCTTCATCCCACTCATTTATTGGTTTATCAGCAAAGTTAGACAATCAATATGGATGCTAAACATCACCTCATTCTCATGAGAACTTTACATATGATAGATTCTTGTGTATGTCCCCCCACCCACTTTAAATAAGAAGAAAATGCAGCTTATAGAGGTTTAGCAAAGTGTCTCAGAGCTCATGGTATAAACTGTGAGCCAGGATTTAAACCTGGACTTTCTGAATCCAAATAGAATGCTCTGCCATGACACTACTTCCTAGGAATCAGCCAGTTAGCACTCAACCCTGCAGCCAGCCTGTCTTATTTGTAAACAATTAGAAGAGTCATAACCATATCTTCATTGCCTCCTTGGCCAAGTGCTAAATGAACAGCGTAAATAACATGGGTGACATCTGTTGTTCCGCACAAACGTATGTTAAATTTCTGGTATGTGCCCAGGTACCGGAGAAACACACATGAATGAGACATAAGACACGAATAAGACATGATGCTGCAGTGAGTAGCCCTTCCCTTCTCCAGGGGATCTTTCCAACCCAGGGATCGGCCTGGGTGTCCCGCCTTGCAGGCAGATTCTTCTGGTCAGTGGTAGTCATGTAGTAGTGTTAGTCGCTCAGTCGTGTCTGACTGTTTGTGACCCCACGGGCTGTGCTCTGCCAGGCTCCTCTGTCCATGGGATTCTCCAGGCAAGAACACTGGCGTGAACTGCCGTTCCCTTCTCCAGATGATCTTCCTGACCCAGAGATCGAACCTGGGTCTCCTGCACTGCAGGCAGATTCTTAACCATCTGAGCTACAGGGATTCTGCACCACCTGGGAAGCCCCATAAGACGTGATACTCATGGCTGAAAGGACAGAAAGGCTTCTGAGCTATAGCGCATAACGCGTGCACTTAGTGCCATGCCAAACGTGTATGCAGAGTTTCTGGAGGGCCCTGAGTGAAGGAATCACAGATCCCACGTGGAGGACTTCAGGAAGACTGCCCGGACCTGCCCTGGGAGGCAGGCGAGCTTTCAGGGGAAGGGGTAGAGGGGAGAGACTGGGGTGGGCAAGTGGCTGAGGGGGACTAGTCAGGATGTGGTTGGCGGGGAAGGACCCGAGAGGCCCCTGCAACGGGAAGGGTCTTTTGGGAGCCGATTGAGAAGCACTGGGAGGGAGGGTCATTTCAAAGAGGTTTCTTGACTTTCGTAGGCCACGGGGACCCCCAGGAGGGTATGTAGTTACCGACACCGTGTTCCCTGTGCTGTGCCCACTGGGGGGAGGATGGGTGAGGGCCGAGGAGAGCCCAGCTGCAGGGATTGTGGAGCAGGCAGAGGAGCCCGTGGAGCCAGGAGGCCACTGGCTCTATGTGCTGGCTGGGCCTGGGCCTGTCCAGGTCGTGCATGAAACTTCGACACACTGTCTTTGCAATAGGTGTGACATTGGGACGGGATATCATTGTTAAGCGTAAAATCCAAACCAAGAGGCTGCTGGCTTCAAATCCAGATCTGACCGGAAACCTGCTAGTTGCATGATCTTGGGCACCCAAGGTGGCCTCTCCCGGCCTCAGTTTCTCCATCTGTGAACGGCGGTGGTGGTGGTCGTGCAGGGCTGGGATGAGGAAGGCTGAACTGTGCCGGGCTATTGTCGCTCAGACTCTCAAGTCGTGTCCGACTCGCTGCGACCCTGTGGACTGCAGCATGCCAGGCCTCCCTGTCCTTCGCTATCTCCCAGAGTTTGCTCAAACTCACGTGCCAAGTTAGAGCCCTCTTTTATTTAAAATGTTATTATTTGGAGGAATTCCCTGGTGGCCCAGTGGTTTGGACTCAGTGCTTTCACTGCCAAGTTCAATCCGTGGGCCAGGAAACTAAGATCCCATGAGCTGCGTGGTGAGACCAAAAAACTTAAAATATTAAAAAGAATAAAACAGGAAATGATCTTGTTAGTACCAGTGTTCTAGAACGCTAGTGCCTATAAGCACCAGAGAACTGACATTAATAACGGACAGGCAAAGTTGTTCCCATAAGGACTAGTTAATTTTTAAAAATAAATAAAATTTTGATATTGTGTTCATCATGGATTTTTTCCACTAATTTTGATGGAGAAATACTGCATTAAAATATTATTCAGTAAAACAATGTAAAAGTACTTAACTGAACTGTACACTAAAAAATGTCTAAGGTGATAAATTTTGTTACTTATAGTTTACCAGATTTCAAGAGTGTCTATTATTTCTGATGATTAGTGAATTTTTTTGGTACCCCACCCCACCGAATTTTGCACTGAACGAAGTCCTAATTCACCTTACCCTTGCAGTCATACACATAAATATTAATAGCTTGGCATAAGACTTGGCCTATAGGAAACTGAACTGATAGGAAACTTGCTTCAGCTGATGGCTGCTGACCCTGTATAGTAACCATCGTGTAAATGCAGTGAAAGTCTTGGAAGCTACTGGGAATCATCAGGGAAGAGGTGAGGGCTGAATGTTGGGTCTCCATAAGCTCCTAAGTACCTTACAGACTTTCAGTTCAATGCAGTTCAGTTCAGTCGCTCAGTCGTGTCCAACTCTTTGCAACCCCATGGACTGCAGCACGCCAGGCCTGCCTGTCCATCACCAGCTCCCAGAGTTTACTCAAACTCATGTCCATTGAGTCGGTGATGCCATCCAACCACCTCGTCCTCTTACAGACTTTACCTTGTCCAATTGTCTCAAAACATGAGCCCACTTTACAGATGGACAAACTGAAAGTCAGAGAACATAAATGTGTTGCCCAAGGCAAGGCTGATAATATCAGAGCTGAAATTTGACACCAAAGGTTTTCTACTCCGCAGACTGACTTTCAGAGCATAAAATACTTCCATTCATTACAAATGAATGCCAATAATCACAGACATTATATTATAGAAATCAGGACCTTCTTGATAGGTGTGGAGGTATTCCTGGGGTGTCCTCCTCCTGTGATCATCCTTCTCCCTGGCTCCCCAAGAATCCCCACTGCCTCCAACTGCAGAGTCTCTTGCCTGAAATTCCTTTAACGAGATAGGAATGTGGCCTGCTCTGTCACTGAACTCTATGGACCAGGGCTGGAGGAGGAGTGGTCAGCTGGCGTCTGCTTTGGGTGCAGGCTTCCACTTTTACGTCCTCTCTGTGGCTACAGTACATTAGCATTGCTGTCACTTAGTCCTTCTGTCTCCTTCTCGTGCTAGAAGGTTATCACCCATTTGACAAGCAAAGGAATCAGCCACAAGCAGCCATGCAGATTTAGCCCCAGACCAAAATCGGCCCTGGGCAGAAACGTGGAACCACCGAGCGCTGTCTGCTGCCAGCCTGTGCGTCTGAGTGCAGACACAGCTGGCCAAGGGCATCTGCCTGGTTCCTCCTAACCCTAATCAGAGTTTGCGTTCACTTTGTCAGCTTGCATGGCTGGCCGTCCTTCCCACAGCCACCCTTCTTGCAGGCCAGCTGCCCAGGCTCTAGCTCTTCCCCAGGATAGCATGATGCCCCATGACCAGAGTGTGGAATGACCATAACCAGATGCCGGGGGCAGGAAGCAAGTAATATAAGTGCGGTGAGAACTATGAAAGTGTTCGATGAAGGAGCATAGAACAAAGGGGTTTCACCCGGGCAGCGGGCAGGGGAAGCCTCCCTGTGAAAAAGACAGGAGAGATGAGAAGCACTTGGCCAAGTGACAAAGAAGGAAGAGTTCCCAGGCAGGTGCTGTGAACAGGACCTCGCGTCTGACTCTGAGTACAGTGGAAGGTCTTAGAGTGGTGGACTTGTGCGCTGATGTTCATCTTAGAAGAATTGCTGGAGCTTCCCTGATATGTGGGGGAATGGTAGCCCAAATCCCATCTCTGTACACCAGTACCAAATTCAACCTCAAAGGCAGAGTTTTGGGTGAAGCAGAAAAGAAGAGCTTTATGGCTCTGCCAGCCAAGAGGGGCCACAGCAGGCTAGTGCCCACAAAAGTGTGCTGTGTCCTGACCAGGAATGGGAGGTGAGGAGCTTTAGTGATGGTTCAGAGGGCATGACCAGCTCGTGGACATTCTCCTGGTTGGTGGTGGAATAATTGGGAGTCAGCATCATTAAGCTTCTGGTGGGCAGCATTCAGTTAGCTTCTTTGACCTGGTAGGGCTTCAGTTTCTGCAAAGCAGCTTGGAGATATTTCTGTGAGCACCCCTGGAGGGGAACCAGCACCCTGCCCCAGGGCTGCACTGCTGTTTCCTGGCTGCTCCACCTTTGTCTTTGCATGCCCAGTTCAGTTCAGTCACTCAGTCATGTCCAATCCTTTGCATCCCCTCTCTTGCCTAATCAGAAACTGTTTGAACCCACCCTTTAGAACTCAGAGAAGGTCTTCATTCAGGAGGCTGAATGAAGCCTGTTTGCTATAAACAAGAAAACTGGGGGACATAGAAAGGCTTTTGTGCCCAGGAGCCCCACAGGGTCCTGCTTGGTTTCAGAATGAGGACAGAAGCAGAGAGACCGATCAAGAGACAAGAGATGCCAGTGCTGTGGGCGCAGCAGTGGCCGTGGAGCAGGATTCTGAAGATGCTTTGATATTGGAGCTGATTGATGTGCTGGCTGATTGAATGTAGATGTGCAGGTAAGGTAAGATTCAAGGGTGGTCAACATCATATTTATCCAGAGAATTAAAGTGTTTGGTGCACAGCAAAATAACCTTAAGGAAACCTCCTCCGTCCCCAGCCCCGCCCCCCAGACAGGTTCCAGTTAGCACTGCTTTTCTTTCTCCATTACTTCTTACCTGTTTTCCCCGCTTGCTTTTAAGATTTCCTCCTCCTTCTCCTCTTGATCACTGTAGCCACAAATACACTGTGCAGCGGTTCACTGTCATCCTCATCCTTCATATTCTGTTCATCCCCAGTATAACTCAGGGGCTCCCTGGTGAGGGGAATCAGAATTGAAACCAAACACAAAAAGATAACCAACACTGTAGACATTAAGTGTCTCTGCCCAGCCACTGTGTGCAGACCAGAGGGAGAGCGGGGTGTAGCTGTGGCCGGCTGGCTTGTACCTGCCGGTAACCCAAAGCCGTCCACAGCCCCCACACCAGCAGGGGCAGTGCTGACGGGAGGGTATCAGTCATGGGCACCCTACCCTTGAGGTGTGTCCAGGTAGGAGAAAAAGAGGGAACTATTACTTTAAGCCTGCAGCAGTTCTAAATTGCTTTGGCATTAGAATAAACTGTATATTTGATTTTTGGCATGTGCTATAAAAAATGCTCTATGGTGAGTATTTGTGATTAAAACTAAAGCAGTTCATTGTGTCTCTGAGGGAATTTTAGAGGATTATTGGATTATTGGAAACACTGGATTCGATCCCTGGGTCTACTGATCCAACAGGTGGTGATTTTCTATAATATAGAAGGATTCCCCTACCTGTTTCCCTTTTGCACAAAAAATGGTGTTGAAGCCATGTAACTCAGATTGGGAAGTGAATCCACAGTCTTTTAACTGAGATCACAGCTGGTCCCAGGGCTTAATGAAGCTCAGGTTCTTGATGTCTCATGACAGAAAGAATTCAAGGAGAGGCAAACTGGTAGGTAAGAAGTGGACTCACTGAGAGAGAAACATACTCCATGACAAAGTGTGGTCCATCTTAGAAGCAGGAGCAGCGTCAGGGTACAGGATTGTCATTTTTATAGGAATGATAATTTCACGGGCTAATAAGTGGGAGGGGTATTCTAGCTGTTTGGGGGCAGGCAGTGGAGATTTCCAGGAATTGGGCCACTGCCTGCTTTTCCACCTTCTATGGTTGGCCTTGGAACTCTCATGGCACCGTAGGTGTGTCAGTGAGCAAGGTGATGTTTTACGTTGCGCGTACACTGAGGCTCAAGGTCTAGTGGAAGTCGACTTGTCTGCTGCCTTGGACCGAGTTGGTTCTAACCACTTAGGTTGTGTCCTGTGGCTCTGTCATTCTTTTAAATGTGGTGCCCTGCCCACCTTCCTCTTGTTTCAGAATCATTCTGTCTTTTCTGTAACTTTTGTCTTTGGTAATTAGCTGATGAGAACCTTCCCACATTAGCAGATCCAAGAGGATTGATCATAAGTGTCATTGAATTAAAGTGAGTGTTTAGAAAAAACTTGTGTTTACAAATTATATTATCTAGATTATTTTCGTGGTACACCAGTGGCTTGACATTTTCCCCCATGAAGTCATTTTCTGTGTCTTGTGCCAGAATTCCAAGAGCCATTTTCATTTACAAAGAGCGGTGAACCCAGACAACGACGTGCCCCAGGCCAGTGGTGGAGGGTGGCCACTGAGCTGGTTAAGGCTGCAGTTTTTAAATAAAACCTTAACACTTGCTCAGCATCAGGAGAATGTCCCCGGTATGGTAACAGGCAAGAGGTCCTCCAGCTGAAGGGCTTATTTAAAGTGGCGAGGGGAGACGGTAAAGCCAGGCTCTTCGTTGCCAGCCTGTGAGCTGCTCTTAATGAGGCTCTGTGGCTGCTCAAAGTGTCTTTGCTGTGTGACCTTTCTATGCGACATTATAATTCTTTCATTTTTTTAAAGTGTTACTCCCTTCACCACTAAAGCAGTTAAAGGAGATTTGCACCCAGTGGTACCATTATCCTGTACTCCTGCTTATGACAAGCCATCTGGTAGTAGTAAACCAAGAAAAGTCGCATGAGGTTACCTGGAGTTGGTGAGAGATGTGTTTAGCTTACCATTCCTGCAGCAAGAGGCATCTAAAAATCCTAACAATGGCATCCCATCATTCAAAACATCTAAAGTTCCTCCATTGGAGGATGCAAAAGGTGTGTCTCAAAGTTTTGAAATAATTTAGGAGTGAAAGTCGCTCAGTCGTGTCCGACTCTTTGCGACCCCATGGACTGTATAGTCCATGGAATTCTCCAGGCCAGAATACTGGAGTAGGTAGCATTCCCTTCTCCAGGGGACCTTCCCAACCCAGGGATTGAACACAGGTCTCCCGCATTGGAGGCAGATTCTTTACCAGCTGAGCCACAAGGGAAGCCCAAGAATACTGGAGTGGGTAGCCTGTCCCTTCTCCAGCGGATCTTCCCCACCCAGGAATCGAACCAGGCTCTCCTGCATTGCTGGCAGATTCTTTACCAACTGAGCTACGAGGGAAGCCCAATTTAGCAGAGATGTTAAAATGAACATTTGTGAAAAATATGAATTTTTTTCTGTGAATGTACAAATGAAGTGGTTTTACCATCACTGCTGTAACAAATTACCACAAACCTCAGATAAGCAGGTTTCTACCCTAATGGCAGAAAGTGAAGAACTAAAAAGCCTCTTGATGAAGGTAAAAGGGGAGAGTGAAAAGCCGACTTAAAACTCAGCGTTCAAAAAACTAAGATCATGACATCCAGTCTCATAACTTCATGGCAAATAGATGGGTGGGGGGCGGGGGGGGGAATGGAAACAGTGACAGACATTATTTTCTTGCACTCTAAAATCACTGCCGAAAGTGACTACAGTCATGAAAGTAAAAGACATTTGCTCCTTGAAAGGAAACCTATGACAAACCTAGATAGCATATTAAAAAGCAGAGACATTCCTTTGCAGACAAGGTCTGTACAGTCACAAAGCTATGGTTTTTCCAACAGTCATGGGTGTGAGAGTTGGACCATAAGGAAGGCTGAGCTCCAAAGAATAGATGCTTTCAAACTGTGGTGTTCGAGAAGACTCTTGAGAGTGCCTTGGACTAAAAGGAGATCAAACTAGTCCATCCTAAAGGAAATCAACTCTGAATATTCATTGAAAGGACTGATGCTGAAGCTGAAGCTCCAGTACATTAGCTACCTGATGCAAAGAGCAAAGTCACTGGAAAAGACCCTGATGCTGGGAAAGACTGAGGGCAGGAGGAGAAGGGGCCAAGAGAGGATGAGATGGTTGGATGGCTTCACTGACTCAATGGACATGAGCTAGACCAAGCTCTGGGAGATGGTGAAGGACAGGGAAGCCTGGCCAGCTGCAGTTCATGGGGTCACAGAGCTGGACCCAACCTAACCACTGAACAACAAAAAAGGAGGTTTGGAACAACACAAGCGTACGAGCTCAGAGCGGTCTACCTCAGCATTCTGGGAAGGCTGGCTGGTTCTTCTTTGCTTCCAGTCTCCCAAGTCCAAAACCGAGGTGCCTGCAGGTGGGTTCTTGTCAGGACCCTCCGGGGAGAACCTGCCTCCCGGCTCTGCCAGGCCACTGGCCACATTCAGTTCCCGGCAGCTGTAGACTGGGGGCCTCATTCCCTTGCTGGCGGGAGCCTGGGAGGTGTGCTCAGCTAACAGAGGCCTCCGCCTGCCTGGCTGGCGGCCCCCTTCCTTCACCCCGCAGAGCCAGCAGGCTCAGGTTCGCTCTCCTCGCCTTTCCTCAGCCCTCCCAGCCCCTCTGCAGCTGCATCTGTTGGGCAGGCTCTTCCATCTCCCTCTTCTGCTTTCAAGAGCTCACTTGATTGCACTGAGTTCAGGAGGATGACTCAGGGTCATTGCCCTGATGATTCGTAACCTTAATTCCATCTGCAAAGCCCCTTCACAGCAGTGATTGAATTAGTGTTTGAGGGTTTGGTTGAACCACCAGAGGGCAGTCATCTTGAAGAGGTTTTTTGTTTATTTGCTTGTTTTTTTTTTTTTTTTTTAAATTTTATTGGAGTACAGCTGAATTTTTTAGCTTCCCTGATAGCTCAGTTGGTAAAGAATCTGCCTGCAATGCAGGAGACCTGGGTTCAATCCCTGGGTTGGGAAGATCCCCTGGAGAAGGAAATGGCAACTCACTCCAGTATTCTGGCCTGGAGAATTCCATGGACTGTATGGGGTCACAAAGAGTCAGACACAACTGAGCAACTTTTATTTATAGCTGATTAGCAATGTTGTGTTAGTTTCAGGTGTGCAGCAAAGTGATTCGGTCAGACATATACACAACAGTTCCCAGCTGTGTCTCTTTTCAACCCTATGGACTGTAGCCCACCAGGCACCTCTGTTCATGAAATTTTCCAGGCAAGAATACTGGAGTGTGTTGCCATTTCCTCCTCCAGGGGATCGTCCTGACCCCAGGATCAAATCCACATCTCCTGCGTCTCCTGCACTGGCGGGTGGATTCTTTACCACTGTGCCACCTGGGAAACCCCACCTACATATATATATATTCATTCTTTTTCAGGTTCTTTTCTCTTAGAGGTTATCACAGAATATTGAATTGAGTTCCCTGTGCTACACAGGAGGTCCTTGTTGGTTATCTGTCTTATATATGATTGGAGAAGGCAATGGCAACCCACTCCAGTACTCTTGCCTGGGAAATCCCATGGATGGAGGAGCCTGATAGGCTGCAGTCCATGGGGTTGCAAAGAGTTGGACAGGACTGAGCGACTTCACTTTCACTTTTCACTTTCATGCACTGGAGAAGGAAATGGCATCCCACTCCAGTGTTCTTGCCTGAAGAATCCCAGGGACGGGAGCCTGGTGGGCCGCCGTCTATGGGGTCACACAGTCAGACTCGACTGGAGCGACTTAGCAGCAGCAGGGTGTGTTCAGCCCAAGCTCCTGATTTACCTGGTCCCCTCAGCCCATTTCCCCTTTGGGAAAAGTTTTTTCGTTGTCTGTTAGTTTTTGATATCTGTACGTCTGTTTCTGTTTTGTAAAGACGTTCATTTGTGTCATTTTTTAAAACTAGGTTCCACATAAGAGTGATATCATATGCTAATGAACAGACATCTTTAGAATTTTTTCCTCCCACAACCAAGAAGAAAAAGGCCGTAATGATAATGGAAGCGGACAATTAAACTTGATTTTAAACGAGTTTCTTTGAACAGTTCTGATAGCGATTTTTCCAGCACTATTCCTAATTGTGCTTAAGACCAGCGCAGAAAGTTGAAAGTCCACATCGGCACCCATCTTTAAAAAGCTGACTCCTGCTTTCTTTTAATAAGTGCTTCAGAAATTTCTTCCCAGAAATTGAAAGATGTTTCAATATATAAGATTAAATGTATTCTCTTCTCCCTTTCAGAGAAAACTTAAAAGGCACGGGATCATAGTCTTGCTGAATTTTCTGTATGTTTTTTTCTTATGCAAATTATATAATATATTCTTAGTTTTTCCTCCTTCCTGTCCCCCACCACTCCTACACAAGATATTTCCATTCTAAAACAAGAAGAAAAGAGAGTGGTCCAGAGACACCTTCTGTAGCTTTAGTTTATTTTTGGCCAAACAACCATTGGCTTTATTTGTTCATTTCAGTTAGCTTAGAACTATATAGTAATCTCTGGCCAAGTTAACTGGAGTCTGGACTTTGCATCATTTATCATGTTCTTTGGCTTCCCTGGTGGCTCAGAGGTTAAAGCATCTGCCTGGAATGTGGGAAACCTGGGTTCGATCCCTGGGTCAGGAAGATCCCCTGGAGAAGGAAGTGGCTACCAACTCCAGTATTCTTGCCTGGAGAATCCCATGGACAGAGAAGCCTAGTGGGCTACAGTCCATGGGATGATAAAGAATCGGACACCACTGAGCGACTAACACATTCACTTTCGCCCAAATAAAAGACTGCCTAGTGAGTCATCAAAACTTCTAAATCCATGAAATAGCAATTAGAAGAGATGGGTACATTTTAGGAGATTAAAGGGAAAATGTATTTTTATTTTTAATCACTTCCTTTCCATTTGGACATGAGGCTTAAGCAGTTTTGATCTAGGGACTATTTTTGTTAGCATTTTGGCCACAAATTTAAGGAGACATTTTCCAAAAAAGAAATGTAAGAAAACAAACCAAAAAACATGTTTAAAGCAGAAAGGGATGGTTACCAGCAGGCATCTGCTCTGGAGCAACAAAGTAACAGGGGCTTTGCCTTCTGTATCCTGTGGCCCCTTTTTCTAAGCACTCAATGGCACCCCACTCCAGTACTCTTGCCTGGAAGATCCCATGGATGGAGGGGCCTGGTGGGCTGCAGTCCATCGGGTTGCTAAGAGTCAGACACGATTGACTAAGTGACTTCACTTCACTTTTCACTTTCACGCACTGGAGAAGGAAATGGCAACCCACTCCAGTGTTCTTGCCTGGAGAATCCCAGGGACGGGGGAGCCTGGTGGGCTGCCGTCTGTGGGGTCGCATAGAGTCGGACACGACTGAAGTGACTTAGCAGTAGCAACCTTCTCTTGAGTCCCTTGGACTGCAAGGAGATCCAACCAGTCCATTATAAAGGAGATCGGTCCTGGGTGTTCTTTGGAAGGAATGATGTGAAGAGTTGACTCATTGGAAAAGACTCTGATGCTGGGAGGGATTGGGGGCAGGAGGAGAAGGAAACGACAGAGGATGAGATGGCTGGATGGCATCACAGACTTGATGGACATGAGTTTGAGTGAACTCGGGGAGTTGGTGATGGACAGGGAGGCCTGGCATGCTGCAATTCATGGGGTCTCAAAGAGTTGGACACAACTTAGTGACTGAACTGAACTGAACTGAACTGCCTTCCCTTGCTAGGCAAGGACAGCTCAGCTTAGAGCGATGCTGATGGCAACAGTCTGACAGTGAATACCCAGGGCAAAACCATATTTGGGAGAGGCTGGGGAATTGCACTGAGACAGAGGGGTTAGAAGCAGAAGGAAGAGGGGAGACCTAGAGTACGTTCACTTCTTTGCCTCTGATGACATTCAGTGCTTTGAGTTTTTTGATTGTTGTTATTGTGACTCAATATGGTATCCATGCATGATCAAAGTAATTATGAAAACAAGGAATGCAACTTGAGGAACATGTACAATCTAGATGAGGGAGCTTTTAAAAAAAATTACATGGATTCCCAGCTTTAATGTGTCTTTGAAGTACAATCTGTTGAAATTTCCTGTAGGTAAATAAACTGAAAGATTACCTGACTGCCTATGGGGAATTAAATTAAGAGATAAATTGGAATGCAAGTTAGAAAGGTGGTTTTCATAATAATTATTAATAATACACAACATAATGCCAAATCTTGAAAGTCTTCAAACCCACAATCTTACATTTAAAAGGCAAGTAGCCAATTACCTTCAATCCCTTATTGGTCAGCTTTGTTCTCCTACTTCTTGGAAAACAGAAGACTCCGAATACACAGAATTGGATGGCCTCAGCATTACTCAGTATTTATTTAGCCACGATGCTCACTTTTCTGGAAGCTGCCTGCTGTCTGAGGTGAATATTGTGCTTTCTACTTCCCAGTTTCCTAGCATATTAGCATATTAATGTGTTTTAAAGCTCTGGTTTTGTGATGTACCTTAAATCGAGCTGGTCAGTGATTGGTTTAGCATAAAAAAGAAGAAAACATTGTTTTCATGTTTAAAACATTATTCCAGGCATGTTTGAACTTCACTTGCGTGTTGATCCATGACATCTTTTTGCTGTTGTTGCATTTGTAATCGGGGCAGACCTGGCATTGGCCAGCTCTTGGTTTTGTTCTATGGAAATGATCCATGCAGTGGCGGTGATGGTGGTGCAAAGCCTTGACGGGATGCTGAGGTGCCAGGACAGAGGTGGCATGTGTGGGCCTCCGGTGTGAGATGCATCCTGACTTGGAGTCGATGCTCTAGAAAGAAGAGCCTACCACAAACGTACCCTAGTGAAATGTTTCAGGAGTTAGTGGAATACAGGGCAGGTGGGCATCAACGGCCGGGGGATTGGGCTACCCAACACTGCTCTAAACTCGAGATGCAGTCGAGTTAGAGCCTCAGCTTCTGCCCTGAGTGCTACAAGCTAGAAAACAATTGTGGGTGTTCACGGAGCCCAGAGAATCACAGGCACAATTCGGCTTACCGTTAATCGCTTTAGTCATGCCGCCTTCACCCTTTTCTTCCCTGCGATTTCCTTGTAATTTAGCCCAATGGGAAACTTTGAGCAGACCTTTCATAGAGCACTTAACTCTGTGGCGTTCATCAATTTTAATTAGAATCGAGGAGCTGAGACCCTAGGTAGTCCTTGACAGCAATAGGGTGTCTGTTAACTCAGGCATTTCTGGTTCCGTTCTGGGCATCCTTGGAACTGTGAGTGAGGTGTGTGGCTGATTCCAGAAGGCACATGTCTGGGTAGTCCTGGAAAGGGGCAGCGTGGAATAGTCCCCGTCAGAGGGGTTTCCATTCGTAGGTGGGGTGGGGGTGTCAGCAGGGGACAGCGTGGCGGTGGGGTTTACTGCCAGTACAGGAGGTAGTTGGTCTTTAGGCCACTGAAGCATTCTCTCTCTGCAGCTCAGCAAAGCAATTTCCAAGCCATCAGTGTCCTGACTTATAAAGAAATTGCCTTCCTTGGGAGAAGACAGCAAGTTGCATAGCAGGAATCCAAGCAGCAGGACTTGGCTAATCTTAAAAATAAAAATAAAGAAAAAGGGAAATTGATTTCTCTGGAAATTGTTCTGACTTGACTATAATGAAGTACCCACTTTAAAACCATATGTAGACAGAGAAGTCAAAAGCTTTTCAAGTAAATTCAACCTCCCATTATTCGTACCCAATAAAAGTTTATGGAGGTGAGGCTATTCCTGATGCGGTTCCTACCATTTGGTACTTAGGGTTAGCATTTCAGATGATGTTCTGGGAATTCATTTAAAGCAACGAGGCTGCAGTACAGACTTCACTCAAGCAGAGCTGAGAAGCTGACTCATTTCTCTCCCTACAGTCCACTCATTTCCCACGGAGTGCTGAGTACCAGCCACAGCACTCTGTTCCCTGGAAGCTGTAAAGACTGAGGTTTGGGGGGCCGCTTCTGCCAGAAAGAGGACTGGAAGAAGTGAAGGATGTCAACCAGGCAGGAGAGCAAGCTGGGCCAAGCTGACCACTGACTGGTGGCACTCTTGTGTTTAATCAGCTCAGCAAGGGGGAAAAATAAATTAAAGCAGCATACTTTTGCCTCAAAGGGTGCATCATCCTATCCCATCAGTATTTCCTGTGCAGAGGGCCTTAGTATGCTCTGAGTTACATAGGCTATCTCCTAATCTTCCACAGTTAAGGGTAGCACCTCACCCCAATAGGCATAATTTTTATTTTCTTATACATGGGTTATTTGGGTCTTAATCAAATCTATACAATTATTTGGTCATCTGGAAATACCTTCTTAAAGCTTGCATGAGCCCACTGCAGATAAACAATTTTCTAGGGAAGGGACCATAAAGAAGGCTGAGTGCTGAAGAATTGATGCTTTTGAATTGTGGTGCTGGAGAAGACTCTTGAGAGTCCCTTGGACTGCAAGGAGATCAAACCAATCAATCCTAAAGGAAATCAACTCTACATTTTCATTGGAAGGACTGATGCTGAAGCTGAAGCTCCAATACTTTGGTCATCTGATGCAAAGAGCCAACTCATTGGAAAAGATCCTGATATTGGGAAAGACTGGGAGCAGGAGGAGAAGGAGGCAACAGAGGATGAGATGGTTGGATGACATCACTGTCTCGACAGACATGAGTTTGAGCAAACTCCAGGAGATAGTGGAGGACAGAGGAGTCTGGTGTGCTGCAGTCCATGAACAAAAACAAAGGGAAGGGGTGTGTGTCTGTGTGTGAAAATTTTAGGGATGGTGTTGAGAAGAATTCCATTTACCCTTGAGTCAAACGAGCCAAACGCTGTGTGCTAGTTTCTTATTGCTGCTGTAACAAATTACTACAAGTTTAGTGACTTAGAACAACAAAATTTATTATCTTACATTTTCTGTGGGTTGAAAATCTAATGCTGGTTTTACTGACTTAAAAGCAAGGTGTTACCAGGGTTATGTTCCTTACTAATGGCTCTTGGGAGGGCCTGCTTCCAAACTCCTTCAGGTTGTTGCCAGAATCGAGTTCCTTGTGGCTGTCGGACTGAGGCGTCTGTCTCTTTGCCAGCTGTCAGCTAGGAACCAGCTTCCTCTCTCTCTCACCTTTGCATGTGGTCCATATACCACAGAACTGGCAGCAGAGAGGGAGTTGAGTTCTCCTGCTGGGATCTCTCTGACTTCTGTTCTGCTGCATCTCTCTGATTCCAGCTAGAGAATGCTCTCTGCTTTTAAGGCTGATGTGATTAGACTGGGTCCATAGAGACCATCCAGGACAGGCTCCCTATTTTAAAGTCTATAACCTTAATTCCATCTGCAAAGTCCCTTTTTCCATGTAAAGTAATCCATTCAGTTTCCAGGGATTAGGATACAGACATCTTTGGGGGCTATTATTTGGTCCATCCTAGTCCACCTTCTGGTCCCCAAAGATCCACATCCACCCCATGTCTTTTCATCCCAATTACAGCATCAACCTAAGGTCCTAAATCTCTTCAGCTCAAAAATTCAAAACCAGAATCACCTAATCAGGTGTAGATGAGTAACCATGAAGTGCATGAGTGACCCATAAAGTGTAGCTGCTGGGGAAGAGTTCCTCTCCACCTGTGAACCTATGATTCCAAAGTAACAGCTTATTTGCCCCCAGCATAGTGTTGGAACAGGCACGGGGTAATAGTTGTAGACATTCCACTTCCAGAAACAGAGACGTGGAAAATAAAATGGAGTGCTGAGCCAAAGCAGCTTGGAAACCCAGCCCAGCAAATCCCAGTTGCAAGGTTTCAAAGCCAGGGACTTATCCTCTGTCATCCTTGGTTCTGCTCTCTGGGTGAGATGTCAGAAAAAGGCAACACTAGAAGGAAGTGCTTCTAGAAAGAGTTGAGTTCACCAGGCAAGTGCAGGGGAGCCCAAACGTCCTAAGTGTTTACCTGCTTGCTCCTGCTGATCTACAGCAGGCAGGAGGAGAGGGTCTGGTGCTACGCTGCCTGGCACTCAGAGCACCCCACCGGGGCTGCCAGCAGCTCAATGTGGAGAATGTGCCCCACCCCTCCCCCACATCAGGGAGGGGGCAGCTTGAACATCAGGTCTGTGCTGTCGTCTCTGTGGATTCTGCCCCTCCCCATGCCTGTCCTGGTGGGCTGGCATCAGGACAGTGTGTGGCTTCATATTTCAGTTTTGCCTCCAGACTACCTGTGTTCCTTGAAGTGATCTCAGCTCTGCTCTCTGAAGCCCTCTGGCAGCCCCGTGCCCCTCTTCACACTTGTATAGAGTCTCAGGAACCCAGCCCAGACTCTGCAGAGACCCAGCATCTGGGCTCTGCTAATTATAAACTGGGAGATGAGACAAAGTTGCCTGGTGATCAACAGTCCAGAGTTGTGTGGGGCTGTAGGAAGGATGGTAAGGAATTTTAACAGGGGTGGAACCCAGGGCTCAAGGGGCTGGAAGTGGGCCAAGTATGAGAAGCCCTGCAATGGAGACTGGTTATAAATGCCAAGAATCAGGCTGGGTGGAGAAAAGAAGAGAGATGAAAAGATTATAGAATCTACTTTAAGCAGAAATTTCCAAATTACATTCAGTTCAGTTCAGTTCACATCAGTCATTCAGTCGTATCCGATTCTTTATGACCCCATGGACTGCAGCATGCCAGGCCTCCCTGTCCATCACCAACTCCTGGAGTCCACTCAAACTCATGCCCATTGAGTCGGTGATACCATCGAACCATCTCATCCTCTGTCATCCCCTTCTTCTCCCCTTTCTCATCCCCTTCAATCTTTCTCAGCATCAGAGTCTTTTCAAATGAGTCAGCTCTTCGCATCAGGTGCCCAAAGTATTGGAGTTTCAGCTTCAACATCAGTTATCTTCCCAACCCAGGGATCTGACCCAGGTCTCTCGCATTGCAGGCGGATTGTTTATTGCTGAACCACCAGGGAAGCCCAAATTAAAGCATATGGAGTATAGAAAGTTCCTATACAAAGAAGAAGAAGTTTAGAGGACCTGAGAGGTGACAGGCCTCCCTTTCTCCAATGGTATTCCTGTCTCAGTGGCTACTCGGGTGCTTTTGGCTCACAGCTTTGCCCTTCCGAGCTGTGGTAGGTCCCCTGCTGGCCTCCGCAGGATACTCAGACACTTGTCTTCCAGAGGTTTCTATCTAAGCTTGCAGGAGATCCTGGCTGAGTGCTTGAGAGGAAACAGGAGGATAATCTGTCTCAATCACCTGTCTTCAAATAAGAAGGAGCCCTGTACAACCCTAATAATCCCCAGCTTGAGTTCCTTTGTGAGTTTCTATTCTCACGGGCTCTGGCTGTGGACACTTGGCTCCTTCTGATTTGGGAAGCACCAGCCTCTTCATCTATTTCAGTTGCTTAAAAGTGACAGGGGTCAAGGACAAATGACATTTAATCAGGTTTGCTAGGCAGGATGACATTGTTGCCTGCAGAGAAGAAATAAGTTATGTTCTAGGAAGAAACTTATCAGCACTTCCTTCATACGTGCTAAGGGAAAACAGCCCTTCAGGTCCTGATGAGATTCTAAGTAAACACCTAAAACCAGCTTCATCTAAAACATGAGAAGGAGGACTCACTCCATACAACAGGTCACAAGCCTTGCTTCCTGGCAGGCTTCACAAGGGCATGGTGCTTTTGCTTCTCTGAAATAATTATTTTTTGGGTAAGCATCATTGGCTGCAACCACTTGACCTAAACTTGTGCAAAATAGAGAGTGCTTAGAGCCTTGAGTACCAACTGCAATGACGGTGCTTTTATTTGGCAGGGCCCTCGTTTGTTTATATAAATTAGCCTGCAATTACCAATTACATTGTTGGTCCAAAATAAGGTCAGGCCAAATGCATCCCTGGGAAGAACAGTCGTCTGGACACGAAAGTCCAGACAGGGCTATTATGGAGAATTATGGGGGATAATTAATTAGGTGGCCTCTTCCTGGGGATTGCCATTCTCACATAACATCTTCGTGCTAACACAGCTACCTTCTGGTAATAAGTTACTTTAAGAGAAATGTAATTAGTTGTTGGGATTCATTAGCCCCAGGTGTGTGTGTCCATGGCACAGCATCTCCTTGCTACTCGAGGGCCTGTTAATAGAGAATGATGATGTATTTGTATCTCTATGGGGTAATAACAAAGGACACAGGCTTAGTCTGAAGTCCTGGCATGTTTGTCCTTTCACTCAGCAGACTGAAAAACCGAAAGTGAATTTATGACACAGATTTATAGTAGAAAAAGCACAGTGTCCTGAAGGACTCGTGTTGACAGCTGTCAACCCGTTAGTGTGTTATAACTATTGCTTCTTTGGCTTAAACCTGTTGGAGGCAAGAAAAGGTAGACCAAGCATGCAATCTAGACAAGGGTGACCTCTTTTTGACTTTCCTCATTTTAGTGGGTACTTCCAGAAGCTTCTGTTGGCTCAGAATAAGAATTTTCTAATAAGAATTGAAAAGAATTATTTTTACTTTCAGTAGCTTCCCCAATTCTCAGGGTCTGGAATGAATGACTTTCTACAGGATGACAATGATCCCATCACAGAGAGATGACCTGGAGGTCCACGATGCAGGTCCACAAGTGATAACTCTCTGTGTTCTCCCCACCTGCATCTCTGCTTCCTGCAATCTCCATGTGGCCATCGCTCTCTGAGTTCTGGGGCCCCATTTCTCATTCCTGCCTACCACAGCTCCAAGGGTGATGGGGAGGAACCCAGGGATCCAGCCATCCCAGTCAGCCTGCCTCACAGCTCTCAATCAAATGCCTGTAGCACACAGTCATGGACGTCTGCAGGAAGAAATCACTAACCCAGGAAAGGGGGCCCGTGAGAACGTTTCTCCTCCATTTCAAATGTTCTTGGTCACCTAAGGAAGAAATGAAATTTACTTGAAACATTCTTTGTTAATTAAGGAACAAATGGACTCAAGGAAGAGGATGAGGAGACCAGAAGACTTCAGAGACAGGCTGGGCAGGGCAGAATTGTACATCCAGCTCTTCGCCCTGAACCCGTAAGACGGTGGCTAGGAAGGTGTCCTCTGAACTGGTGTCTTTGGAAAATGTTATTCATGGCTCTCTTTGCTTATGTTTCTCTTTTCTCCAAGGGCAAGCATAACCGCAAGCTGGAGATCTTTCCCAGTGTTGCTGAACATGGGCTAACCTCCACCTCTTCCGTGAACTGGACCCACCCTCTGGGCTGTTTTGTCCCAACTCTGGTAAACACTGGCTCGATTTCAAAATAAATGTCATCTTGAAAAGGGAAAGGAGAAATGATATGAAAATACATGTATTAAAATATTGGAGAGGCTTAGTATGTAAGCAAGAAGTAAAACTGTCAAGCTCTTTCTTCTTCAGTTTATGATTAATAAACTTCTTTGCTTTTCCTCCAGGGAAGCTATTTCTGATGCAATGTGATATAATTTGGGAGACAGAAGAAGGAAAAATTATATTTTTAATATCAAGAAGTTATGAAAGATTCTAAGAAGGAACCAGCTTTTTACTTTTACTTTATAGCCCAATGGTTTATGTGAATAAATATGAAGCACCATTGTCTACCAATTAAATGAAAATAAACTTCTTCATTTAATCTTTTCTCAAAGGAAGTAATCTGTTTATACTAATGGAAGATTTGACTATTCAGACTGTAACAGGAAGTATGACTCCTCATACTGAAAAGATAAAATTTAAGATTCGCCACTCAGCCATTAAAAAGAATACATCTGAATCAGTTCTAATGAGGTGGATGAAACTGGAGCCGATTATACAGAGTGAAGTAAGCCAGACAGAAAACCACCAATACAGTATACTAACACATATACATGGAATTTAGAAAGATGGTAACGATAACCCTGTATGTGAGACAGCAAAAGAGACACAGATGTATAGAACAGTCTTTTGGACTCTGTGGGAGAGGGAGAGGGTGGGATGATTTGGGAGAATAGCATTGAAACAT
>SJYT01022547.1:0-16252 GCA_006410635.1 Cephalophus harveyi
TGTATAGAGCTTCTCCATCTTTGGCTGCATAGAATATAATCAATCTGATTTCGGTGTTGACCATCTGGTGATGTCCATGTGTAGAGTCTTCTCTTGTGTTGTTGGAAGAGGGTGTTTGCTATGACCAGTGCATTTTCTTGGCAAAACTCTATTAGTCTTTGCCCTGCTTCATTCCGCATTCCAAGGCCAAATTTGCCTGTTACTCCAGGTGTTTCTTGACTTCCTACTTTTGCATTCCAGTCCCCTATAATGAAAAGGACATCTTTTTTGGGTGTTAGTTCTAAAAGGTCTTGTAGGTCTTCATAAAATGGTTCAACTTCAGCTTCTTCAGTGTTACTGGTTGGGGCATAGACTTGGATAACATGTATTTAAGATTTATTTGTGTGTTTTTTTCCCCTTCTGTGGTTTGATAAAGTGTGTGAAAGTCACTCAGTTGTGTCCAACTCTCTGTGACTCCATGGATTATATGGTCCATGGAATTCTCCAGGCCAGAATACTGGAGTGGGTAGCTTTTCCCTTTTCCAGGGGGTCTTCCCAACCCAGCGATCAAATCCAGGTCTCCTGCATTGCAGGCAGATTCTTTACCAGCTGAGCCACAAGGGAAGCCCCTGTGATTTGATAGCTTATTTCTTTTTATCACTGAATTACATCCCTGTCTGAATGTACCCTAGTTTATCCATTCAACTACTGAAGAACATCTTGGTTGCTTCTGGTTTTTATACAACTGTAAGCACAGTCAGTTCTAATTATTCATGATAGTGCTGTAAAGTCACTGTGAACACTGAATTAGTGAATATAGACTTCTTGCTCCTAGGGGAAATACAGGATCAGATTCCTATAAACCTTCAGTCCACATTTTCACCAGGTGATCAGTACATAACCTTGTTTTATGTGTTTCTGCCTAAAAGCATCTTATATATACTTACAAATAATTAACTGCACAGTCTTAAATGATTTTAAACCAGGGGCTTGGGAGTTCATTTTTATTATATATGTTTATTTGCCAACATCCTTGTAAAACAAGTCAGTCTCATCAGTGTTGAAAGCTTTCTCTTCCACATAACCCTTTCCCTGTGTAACACTTAATAGATATTAAAAAAAATTCTTCCACAGCCTCCTGGTCTTCAGAAACTGTATCTCCTGCAAATTTAACATTTTTGATGTTGTATTATCTTTTGAAATGTGAGTCAGCTAACCAAGAGGATTTAGCATTTTCCTCACCCTGGGTAACATTCTGTTGGTCTTCAGCCTCATGACAATGTGGTCCACTATACTTTTAAAAATATTAAGACAAATTTTAGATGCAAAGCAAAATTGAGCACAAACTACAGGCCTTATACTCCTTCCCTGACCCATGCACAACTTCCTCTATCAACATCCCACACCAAAGTTATCTTTCTACCATCTCTGTAGTTTTGTCTTTTCCAGAATGTCATATTCTTGGAATTATACAGTATGCTGCCTTTTCAGATTGACTTCTTGCACTTAGTAATATGCATTTCCTTCATGTCTTTCCATGAATTGATAGCTCATTGCTTTTCAGGGCTGAATAATGTTCCGTTGTCTGAATATAGCAGTTAATTTTTCCATTAACCTGTTGAAGGAAATCTTGTTTGCTTCCAAGTTTGGGGAATTATGAATAAAGCTGCTGTGAACATCTATGTGTACATTTTTGTGTGGATATAACTTTTCAACTCATTTGGGGAATACGAAGGAGCGTGATTACTGAATTATATGGTAAAAGTAAGTTTAATTTTCTAAGAAACTGCCAAATTGTCTTTCAAAGTGGCTATACCATTTTGCATTCCCCCTAGCAGTGAGAGAGAGCTCTTGTTGTTCTATATTATCACCATTTATGTATTGTCAGTTTTTAGATTTAGGCCATTGTAATAGGTGTCTCGTGGTATCTAATTGTTATTTTTAAGTTCCCTAATGACATTGATGTTGAGTGTCTTTTTATATGCTTGTTTTCTATCTGTATATCTTCTTTAGTGAGCAGTCTGTTCTCAATTTTTAAACTGAGTTGTTCATTTTCTTATTGTTGAGTTTTAAATATTTTTTGGTATATTTTTGTTTAACTGATGTGTCTTTTGCAAATATGTTCTGTCAATATGTGACTTGTCTTCTCATTCTCTTGACTTTTAGAAGTAAAATTTTGAAGGTAACTTCATCAATACTCCTTTTTTTAAAAATTTTTGCCTATTTTTCTTGATGAATTTTGCTGTCTGTCAACTTCTATAAAATGTCTTACAGGGATTTATAATTATCTGCTCTGGGAACTGGGAAAACCACTGAAAACATTTTAAATACTTCTGAATTAGCATGAAAATATAAGGGATCCTTGTGTAGTTTCTGTTTTCAATACAACCCTGAAATTATGGGGTTTCTCTATCATGTGAAAAAATTTCCATTACTTTTGTAGTCTCAATTTAAAAACTCAACATTCGTCTCTCAACAAATGCCAAGTCAGTATCTAATGAGGTGATGCTTTTTTAAACTTATTTTATTGTTATAATGGATTTTTATTTATTATTTTACTGGTATTGTGATAAATTCTCACCACTGGTTTTAAATTCTATATTGTATCATTTTTAATATGTTATTTTCTTTTTGTATAAATTTTACTGGGAAAAGAAATAGGAATTAAAAACTCTACCTTTTATGTCATGATATATGCTTTATATGTGTTTGCAACATCTGTGATAAATATCCTAAGTAGCTTTTTTCTTGCAGGAAGTATTTTTGGACTAGTTGGCTTTTTCTGTAGTTTTGGGGGGTAGCCATGTTGGAGTCATAGACTGTGAGGCTAGTCAGATCACAAGATATTAGAAATGAAAGGAGCCTCCAGCATTTTCTAGTTATGTTTCCTTATTTATAGGGGAGGAAACTGAGGCCTATGAGTCCATAAGTTGGGTAAAATTAAAATGGGTTTGTGACTTTCTAATCCAGATCTTCTCCTAACCTATGCTGTTGTTCTCTGAACCAAATGCAAGACCATACTTGGACATTCAAGCACTACATTCCAATACTCAGTAAGAGCCAATAGGATAGACGTCTTTAACACTACATTTATTTTTATCAGTTGTTGTTTGCTGGTTTCTTTGCTTGGCAGTTGTGATGTGTGTGGGTCTCACTTGATTGCCTGGTTCCCGGTTGTAGCCATAGACCTTGGCATCTCCGCCCATGAGTATCATTCCCTCTTCCAGATCGGTGGTGATGCCTGCCCAATAACTTTGTTTTTCAGGCAACCAAAGCTGTGCCCTAGATGTCACAGTCATATGGATGAGAATAAAAGAAATTTAGTTTCCCAGGAAGATGGCACTGAAACTAAAATCAGTCCTACAGATGATCCTTCTGCCCTCATGATATCAAACACACACTAAGGGAGGAGACCCACTGGTTGCACACCATTTTCTTTCTGTGTAGGTGCCCACACTTTGCTGTCCTCCACTTGCTGCCTATGCTGTACTGAGGAGAAAGGACATTTTCTGCCTTAATTTATGAGTCAAAAGTGAGTTTTAATTGATGACAGAGGTTTTGTGAGTGTATATATTCTTGCAGAAAGCTGTAATCTTGTTGCCAAAATATTGGGACATTTTGTATTTTGATGCTGTATGGGGGAAATGAGATAAAATATTTGAAACGGGACTATTCAGGAAAATACACAGAGTCACTGTACTTAGACACTAAGTGTACCCTAAGTACACTGATTTTCTCTATCATTCGTCACTCAGGTTCTGTTTTCAGGAGTTCCCAGTAAGCTTTATATAGGGCCATAGAGAGGGTTCAGTTCAGTTCAGTCGCTCAGTCGTGTCCGACTCTTTGCGACCCCGTGGACTGTAACCTACTAGGCTTCTCCGTCCGTGGGATTCTCCAGGCAAGAATACTGGAGTGGATTGCCATTTCCTTCTCCAGGGGATCTTCCCGACCCAGGGATCGAACCTGGGTCTCCCGCATTAGAGGCAGACGCTTTAACCTCTGAGCCACCAGGGAAGCCCCAATAGAGAGGGTATCACTAGCTTAGTCTGTGACACAGATAAATATCTGAGAATGGTCTTTTTCTCTATATGAGATTAGGTGTCAGATGAAACTAGAGAGTCAAGGAGTTTGAAAGGTGGAGGAAATGGGCTATCACTTAAGCAGTTCCTTTGAGGGCAGTTTACTTAACAGCTTTATTAATGAAAATCCTGACAATAGAGTCTATTGTGGACCTACAGTGTTTGACTCTTGATTCTGAATTAAGCCCTCAAAATAACGTAGGTTTCCAGAGCACTTTCCTGAAGGGGATAATGGACCTCATGTTTCTTAGTGTGTTTTTAAACTTTCTGTCTTTCCATTTCTCTATCCCATAATTGTCTCTCTCGATTTCTGAACACTCCTCCCTATACAGATCTGTACTTGACTCACTCTGTCTGGCTCTTCCTCAATCAAGAAACTGAAAGATTTCAACTTGGCCCTGCCCTCAGGCTTCTCCCTTCTCAACTGATTGTTCCTCAGGTAACCCCAGCTTTGGAGAGGGGATGGAGTTTGCTACTCTGCCATATTGGAGTGAGGACTTGATGAGGCCTGGGTTCCTGAGGATATGAAGGGTGGAGTTCAGGGGAAAGACCTCGGTGAAATACCTGAAGGTGGTCTTCTTCACTGATTGTTGGATTAGGGTCGCAAGCTGACTGATCAGAGGACTGTCCTTTCAGGTTTTGGGCCTGGATCCCTGATGGCTGCTCTCCAGTGCCTGGCAGCAGTCTTCCCAACTTTGGGGTCATAGCAGCATCTGAAGTCTTGGTGCTTCTGTACCAAATAAGAGGAGGCTGTGAATGTATGAGGGAGAGAGATCCCATCCCTGGGGGGCCCTCCCTGGCCTCCACTGTCCTTAAGGATTTATTTTGTTGTCAGACTTCACCAGAAATGGGCATCACTAGCTTTGGGAATTGCAATTCCCTGATGATCTCGTGTCCTATAAGAGAGTGCCCTTAATGGGATTAGGAGATGTGTCTTATCAGAGCCTATGTTTTCATCAGGAAATTCAGGTAAATTCCTCATGGTTGCCTCAGAGAGGAATACTGAAATAAAGTAAAATCATTGATCCAATATGGTTTTGACCAATCAAAAGTGCTCTTCATATGTAAAGGTTTATAATAATTACATTTAAGATTTATGTAAATATGAGATCTCCAGTCCATTATTCCTTTCATGGTTTCAGCAATGATCAGTTTACACTATAGTGATATATCTTTTTAAGAGGAATGCTTTTTTACTTCACTAGGGTCAGCTCTCTAGAATAGGATCAAATTGGGTTGAAACAGGGATCTAGGAAGTTCAACTTATCCATTTCCTGGTTCAGGTGGAACCGTATCTGAAACAGGTCAAAGTGATTTTTAAAGTATTTCTGAAGTCCTCTGCAGAATATGCTGCTGCTCTCTTACCACCCAGTACTCTGTTTTTCAGTTTTCACTCTCATAAAGTTTTTCCTAGTGTCTAAACTAAATCTCTGGTGGTATAGCCTGATCTTTTTTCTCCTAGTCTTTTTTTTTTTTTTGGATGGAAAATAAATGGACATCTCCCAATGCTGAGGCACTGGACTTTCAAGTTTTTAAAATTTTCTTTTTCTAAGTCCTTCTCTTTCTAAGTTCCTTATTTTACTCTGTGTGTGTGTGTGTTTGTGTGTGTGTGTGTGTGTGGGTTTTCTTTCTTATCTGTCATTCTTTCTGCATCTCCTTTTTTCTCTTAAATTGAGTGAGTAGAATCTCCCAAAATCTGTATGGTGAGGTGCAGACTGATCCTGAAATTCCAGAGATTTCTGGTGGGGCTGAGGATGAAGGAGGAAGCCCTGGCTCTGTAGTTCACCATTAATTGAGAGTGGTGGGGGACCATCTCCCGAGAGATACGTTGGAAGTACAGTGTTCTGAAGACTCAAGGCTCAGAGATGGCAGTATTCCTAGTCACTACACCCATATCCAGGTGGATTCTATCTCCCTTAGGGACTCTCAGAAGAAGGTCACTTACCCAGTCTTGGATACAGATGATGTGGGTGTCACGGAGCTCATCCCTGCGTGGGACACAGGAAGGAGTCATTCCATTGCAGGGGTCTGAAAGTATCTCCTTAGGAGCCTTGAGCCCTGCTCACATCCTTAGTTTGGAGTATGGCCAGTCAAAGTGGGAGAGACCAGAACTTGTGGAGAAGCTAAAGAACTATAGGCCTGTCAGAGGCAGTTGAAGAATGTGACACTGGACATCTGGTCACTTACAAAGTATATATCGAATCGTGGCCACCAGATCCCTGTTTAACCAGCTCTGGGCATTTGGAGTCAGGTTCCTCAGTCCCAAGGCACTGACACTAGATTAGGTCCTTGTCTCCTTTTCTAGTATGGAAAATACAATGAGATGAGTTCTTCTCATCTTATTCTGAATTCCCCCACCCACCCGCCTTTTAGGAAGCAGGAAACAACAACAACAACAATCAAGATCCTCAATCCATGGGTCACCAATATTCCAGGGCCTGTAGTGACCTATTTGGAAAACAGCCTTCCTTGAATAAAGGAGAACATCTTTCAAGCTTAGATAAACTTAACCCTTTTGACCTGTTGACCCTTAGGGCTCTGCAGCCAAGAGAAGTTTTCCCTGTACCTCAAGATGGATTCTGGTTGGCCATATTTCCATATTTTTGGTCCTGTCTGCTGCCCTGCATGGGCCCGAGGAATGGAAACTGATATTCAGAATTCAGCAGAGATTCCTGGGTGGTAACTTATGGATATTTTCAGTACACCACTCACCGAATGCTATTAATCTTATGTGCACTTCCAAAGCTAAGATCACCTCCAAACCATACAGAGACAGCATATGCTACAGAATGATAACAAAATAGCTTACATCACTGAGCAAATTCTGTTTGGAGAACACTTCAAAAGACAAAACTGAGTAGTGATACTTTTGGGCTTCCCAGGTGTCACTAATGGTAAAGAATCCACCAGCCAGTGCGGGAGACATAGGAGACATTGGTCCGTTTGATCCCTGGACCAGGAAGATCTCTTGGAGTAGGCAGTGGCACCCCACTCAAGTATTCTTGCCTGGAGAATGCCATGAGCAGAGGAGCCTGGTGGGCTATAGTCCATGGGGTCATAAAGAGTCCGACACGACTAACCAGCTAGGCACAGTAATACATTTAACCCAAACTAGATCATCAGTTATAAATGTTCTTATGGACAAATATTAAAATAATATACACTGAATTAAAAATGAAAAAAGTAGCTGATTTCCAATGTTGTGTCAGTTTCAGGTGTACAGCAAAGTGATTCAGTTATATGTATACATATATTCATTCTTTTTCAGATTCTTTCCCCATATGGCTTATTACAGAATGTTGAGTGGAGTTCCCTGTGCTATACAGTAAGTTCTTGTTGGTTATCTGTTTTATATATAGTAGTGTGTGTTTGCAGAGAAGGCAATGGCACCCCAACTCCAGTACTCTTGCCTGGAGAATCCCATGGATGGAGGAGCCTGGTAGGCTGCAGTCCATGGGGTCGCACAGAGTCAGACACGACTGAGCGACTTCACTTTCACTTTTCACTTTCATGCATTGGAGAAGGACATGGCAACCCACTCCAGTGTTCTTGCCTGGAGAATCCCAGGAACGGGGGAGCCTGGTGGGCTGCCGTCTATGGGGTCGCACAGAGTCGGACACGACTGAAGCGACTTAGCAGCAGCAGCAGCAGCAGTGTGTGTGACATTAGAAGATATTTCAGTGAACTCATTTATAACCTTGGTATTCAAAATCTGATTCATGAACCACACGTCCCAGCATCACATGACAGCTTCTTAGAAATAAAGAAACTGAGTCTCAGGCCTATTGAATTAAGTACCAAGGTAATTTGTATACATTCAAATGTTTGAAAAGCCCTGATTTATAAGTTCCTTTTTGGAAAGGAAGGAACACCAACTATGCCTAAATTTATGCTATAATTCTAGGCCCCTGGCGGAGGGCATGGCAACCCCCTCCAGTATTCTTGCCTGGAAAATCCCCATGGATAGAGGAGCCTGGTGCACTGCAGTCCATGGGGTTTCAAAGTGTTGGACATGACTGAGCAACTAAGCACAGTTACTGCATGTTTTAATTCGAAACTTAAAATCTGCATATGATCATTTGAGTACTATAATTTGACCACCCTAAATAATCATTCCATTTTGGCTTCCCCACTCTTCATTGCCTCCTAAACCCTAAACACAGAGCTGGGAAGCTTCCCTCCGATTGTTGTCTCTCCTCTCCTGACAAGTGCCATGTCTGACAGGGCTGAGAGTGTCCTCTGGCCCTCAACAGCCATTCCAGGGGAGAAAGGGATCCTGCTGTCCTTGTCCAGATAACTGGACCAGAAAGAGGAGAGACTAGTGGGGCCCAGACTCCAGCTTTCAGCCAAATAGAAGCTCCCACATTGAGACTTTGATATGAACTCGTTCTTATTCCCTCCCCTCACCCTTGGTTTACCCAAACCTTGAAATATTGCTTTTACCTCGAGTCCGAGCATCTTTTTGCAGCTGAAAAAAATGAGAGAAATTCAGAGTCAGGGGCCACTCTCTTCTTCAGTGTACCAGCTAGACTTGGTAAGATTATAGGGATGTCTGTGTGAGACATGTGGGCTTCTTGGGAATGTAATGAAATTCCAAGTTTCCTGAAGGAGTGTGTGTTGTTTTCTTATACCTCACATCAAACACAATGCACTACATATAGTATATTCAATAAATTTTTGCTGAATAATAAGTAGGACAAACTCTGGCCTTATTAGGGGTGGGAGATACACAGTTCATTACCTACAGTCATAATGATTCATGCAATGACCTCACCTCTTTTATTCTTTCTGGCCTTTCTGCTGTTTTCTGGCCTCTTTCATTCTCTTCAGGCTTCCCTACTGGCTCAGATGGTAAAGAACGCACCTGCAGTGCAGGAGACCTAGGTTCCATCCCTGGGCTGGGATGATCCCCTGAGGAATAGAATGGCAACCCACTTCAGTATTCTTGCCTGGAGAAACCCATGGACAGAGGAGCCTGGCAGGCTACAGTCCATGGGATCACAGAGTAGGGCATGAATGAGTGACATTCACTTTTCTTTTCACTTTCATTCTCCTCATTCAAGAAAAGACTCTACACCTGGACATCACCAGATGGTCCATAATGAAATCAGATTGATTATATTCTTTCCAGGTGAAGATGGAAAAGCTCTATACAGTCAGCAAACACAAGAACAGGAGCTGACTGTAGCTCAGATCATGAACTCTTTATTGCTAAATTCAGGCTTAAATTGAAGAAAGTAGGGAAAACCACTAAATCATTCAGGTGTGACCTGAATCAAATCCCTTACGATTATACAGTGGAAGTGACAAATAGATTCAAGGGATTAGATCTGATAGAGTCCCTGAAGAACTATGGGTGGAGGTTCATGACATTGTACAGGAGGCAGTGATCAAGACCACCCCTAAGAAAACGAAATACAAAAAGGCAAAATGGTTGTCTGAGGAGGCCTTACAAATAGCTGAGAAAAGAAAAGAAGAGAAGCTAAAGGCACAGAAGAAAAGCAAAGCTATAACCATTTGATTGAAGAGTTCCAAAGAATAGCAAGGAGAGAGAGATAAGAAAGCCTTCCTTAGTAATCAATGCAAAGAAATAGAGGAAAACAATAGAATGAGAAAGACTATAGATTTCTTCAAGAAAATTAGAGAAAACCAAAGGAATATTTCATGCAAAGATGGGCACAATAAAGAACAGAAATGGTATAGACCTAATGGAAGCAGAAGCTATTACGATAAGAGGTGGCAAGAATACACAGAAGAACTATACAAAAAATATCTTCATGACCCAGATAACCACGATGGTGTAATCACTCACCTAGAGCCAGACATCCTGGAATGTGAAGTCAAGTGGGCCTTAGGAAGCATCACTATGAACAAAGCTAGTGGAGGTGATGGAATTGCAGTGGAGCTATTTCAAATCCTAAAAGATGATGCTGTGAAAGTGCTGCACGCAATGTGCCAGCGAATTTGGAAAACTCAGCAGTGGCCACAGGACTGGAAAAGGTCAGTTTTCATTCCAATCCCAAAGAAAGGCAATGCCAAAGAATGCTCAAACTACCACACAATTGCACTCATCTCACATGCTAGTAAAGTAATGCTCAAAATTCTCCAAGCCACCCCATTTCCTCTCTCTGGATCATCCCCGTGTACCAGCCCCTAGCATCCTGTATCCTGTATCGAACATAGGCTGGTGCGGATGTGGGAGGGGGATTCAGGATTGGGATCTCATATACACCCATGGTGGATTCATGTCAATGTATGGCAAAACCAATACGGTATTGTAAAGTAAAATAAAGTAAAAATTTAAAAATAAAAAAAAAATAATATAAAAAAAGAAAAAAAATTCTCCAATTTTTAGCAATACGTGATCTGTGGCTTCAGCAATACGTGATCTGTGACCTTCCAGATGTTTAAGCTGGTTTTAGAAAAGGCAGAGGAACCAGAGATCAAATTGCCAACATCCGTTGGATCATCGAAAAACCAAGATAGTTCCAGAAAAACATCTATTTCTGCTCTATTGACTATACCAAAATCTTTGACTGTGTGGATCACAACAAACTGTGGAAATTCTTCAAGAGATGGGAAAACCAAACCACCTGACCTGACTCCTGAGATATCTGTATGCAGATTAGGAAGCAGCAGTTAGAACTGGACATGGAACAACAGACTTGTTCCAAATCGGTAAAGGATTACGTCAAGGCTTTGTATTGTCACTCTGCTTATTTAACTTATATGCAGGGTATATCATGAGAAGTGATGGGCTGGATGAAGCACAAGCTGGAATCAAGAGTACCAGAAGAAATATCAATAACCTCAGATACGCAGATGGCACCACCCTTATGGCAGAAAGTGAAGAAGAACTAGAGCCTCTTGATGAAAGTGAAAGAGGAAAGTGAAATAGTTGGCTTAAAACTCAACATTCAGAAAATGAAGATCATGGTGTTCAGCCTCATCACTTCATAGCAAATAGATGGGGAAACAATGGAAATATTGAGAAACTTTATCTTTTTTTTGGCTCCAAATCACTGCAGATGGTGACTGCAGCCATGAAATTAAGAGACCCTTGCTCCTTAGAAGAAAAGCTATGATCAACCTAGACAGCATATTAAAAAGCAGAGACATTACTTTGCCAACAAAGGTCCATCTAGTCAAAGCTATGGTTTTTCCAGTAGTCATGTATGGATGTGAGAGTTGACTATGAAGAAAGGTGAGCACCAAAGAATTGATCGGAGAGGGCAATGGCCCCCACTACAATACTCTTGCCTGGAAAATCCCATGGATGGAGGAGCCTGATAGGCTGCAGTTCATGGGGTCGCTAAGAGTCGGATATGACTGAATGACTTCACTTTCACTTTTCACTTTCATGCATTGGAGAAGGAAATGGCAACCCACTCCAGTGTTCTTGCCTGGAGAATCCCAGGGAAGGGGGAGCCTGGTGGGCTGCCGGCTATGGGATCGCACAGAGTTGGACACGACTGAAATGACTTAGCAGTAGCAGTAGCAAAGAATTGATGCTTTTGAATTGTGGTTTGGAGAAGACTCTTGCAAGTCCCTTGGAAAGCAAGAAGATCCAACCAGTCCATCCTAAAGGAAGTCAGTCCTGAATATTCATTGGAAGGACCGATGCTAAAGCTGAAACTCCAATACTTTGGCCACCTGATGTGAAGAACTGACTCATTTGAAAAGACCCTGATGCTGGGAAGGATTGAAGGCAGGAGGAGAAGCGGACAACAGAGGATGAGATGGTTGGATGGCATCACCAACTCAATGGACATGAGTTTGAGCAAGCTCTGGGAGGTGGTGATGGACAGGGAAGGCTGGCATGCTACAGTCTATGGGGTTGCAAAGAGTCGGACATGACTGAACCACTGAACTGAACCGACTCCTCACTGTGTATGCATTGGTTCTCTGAGATGAACCTTTAAGTGTCTGTTTTTTTAAAAATTCCATCTTACTCACCCCAGAGTAAATAGCTGCTGATGCTATGTACTTTGGGGCCCCTGAGCTCCTAGGAGGTGGCTAGATGGTGTTTCTATGTAACAGTGCTCTGGGGCAAGGAAGTGCTTTCTAGTTCTGTCTCTCCCAGGTATATTTTGCTTGACTTTCTTCTCTCAGTGTGCCTATATGTTTGAAAGTGTTTGTCAGATTGATATAACAGTCTTCACCAGCCCAGGTGTTCCATCAGACTGTGTCTGATGAACCCCATGAAGAACCACTAGACCTAGAATAGAGCTTCAGCACAGAAGATGTCAGGTGGGACATTTAACTTTGCTTATGGGCCTTGTGAGGACGAAATCAACACGTGAGTCCCGCTTATGGACAAACCTCCTCCTCTCACTAGCTCAAGTCCTGCTTGGAGGACACTTAGGAAGGACTCAGGGGACTAAAATTCTGGGTAATGTGGAGGTGCCCTGAGGCCGAGGAATGCTTTGTGAAAATACCAAGCTTTTGATCTCTTCTCCCTTTTACCTCCAGCCAGATGGAGGCAGAGGCTGCTGTAGTTTTTTCCTAGAGCAAGTTCCAGACACAGCAGCAGGATACAATGGCATGGCTTCTTGGACTATAGAAAAAGGCTTAGTTCAAAGGCTAAGAGTGATCCAGTTAGTGAAGTAGAGGAAATTTCTTTCAGGTCCTTTTGGTCCAACTTTGGTAGGACTGAGACATATCAACACCTTGAGCAAGCAAATGTAGTAACTGAATGTCTGGGGCAGGCCAATAATATACTCCATTTTTTGACTATAGTTTTAGATATTTAATTAGTGTTTGTATAGAAAAAATACTAGAACCTGCATGAAAGAGCAGAAGAGGAGGATTGTTGCAGAGCAAAGTTTAGCTCTGATTCTAATTTGTACTACCCTGTAATTAATAAATATACGATCCTAATAATTTACCACGTCATTTGGATCCTCCCAACTCAGTCACCTGTTTCACATAACTGCATAGTATTCTTGCTGAGAGTAGTTCTGATAGATAGGATTTTCTCTCTGTATTATCATATTTTCATAAGGGAATTGTTAGGCATCTTCTGGTCTTACTAGACTGATAAATGAGTGCTAGTCTTTTAAGGGAGAAAGCTCTAGATAAAGAAATGAAATTAAAAGCTTGATCAAAGTCAACAGCACAGAAGGGTATAGGAAAATCAGAAGCAAGAGAAGTGATATGGTCAGGGAATTTAGAGAATAGAAATTTAATCTCACCTCCTTTTGTATATCCTTAAAGGCCATTAGCACCTGACAGAAGACAAAAAATTATGGAAAAATTAATGTTACAGACTTTATTACAAAGGGATTTTATATATAGAATCTCTCAGTCATTATTAGGCTGTAGAGTATGAATGCCAACAGACTATGGCTTCCTAGCTCAAAGAAATAAATCCCATTGAATTCCACTCTCATTCATATTTCTGGGCCACCATTTCTTCATACGGTAGGTGGGTGAAATACAGGAAGTTATTTAAAGAAGGCCAAGTTGTGAAAGGAATGTCAATGAAAGCCACTATTATACTTCATTTCATTGGTGTTTGTTCTGAAGCTAAACACAGCTGTGGAAATCAACGCATTTGCATTTAGATTATAACACACCAGTAGACCAAGACCATGTGTTGGTGAGAACAGAGAGAAGCTCAAACTCTCATATATTGTTGGGAGAAGTACAGAAGTGTACGATTACTGTAGGAAAAGCTCTGGCAGATTCTAAAACTAAACAGGTACCTATATTCTTCATCCAGACATAGATGGATACAGTGACTATTGGTAGTCTGAGTTTCCTCATTGTAGGGAAAGGATGAGGACTTTAAGACAGGTGCCAAGTCAGTTGAGTCATGTCCGACTCTGTGCGACCCCATAGACGGCAGCCCACCAGGCTCCCCCGTCCCTGGGATTCTCCAGGCAAGAACACTGGAGTGGGTTGCCATTTCCTTCTCCAAATAGGTATATCTTATTGAGTTGAAATAGAGAATTGTTTTTGTTGATATTCAGGAATTTTAACATGCTTTGTTGTTCATTCACTTAAGTTATGCCCGACTCTGCAATTCCTTGGTCTGCAGCACCCCAGGCTCCTCTGTCCTCTGGAGTTTGCTCAGATTCATGTGCTTTTAAGTCAATGATGCTATCTAACCGTCTCATCCTCTACGGTCCCCATATCATTTTGCTGTCAGTCTTTCCCAGCATCACAGGCTTTCAGGTGAGTCAGCTCTCCGTATCAGGTTGCCTCCGTATCAGGTTGCTTAAAGCTTCAGCATCAGTCCTTCCAGTGAATATTCAGGGTTGATTTCCTTTAGGAGTGACTAGTTTGATCTTGCAGTCCAGGGGACTTTCAGGAGTCTTCTCCAGCACCACAATTTGAAAGCATCAATTCTTTGGCACTCAAGTTTTCTTATGGTCCAACTCTCACATCTGTATATGACTACTGAAAAAACCATAGTTTTGACTATATGGACTTTTGTTGGCAAAGTGATATCTTTGGTTTTTAATATGCTGTCTAGGTTTGTCATAGTTTTCCTTCCAAAGAGCAAGTGTCTTTTAGTTTCATGGCTTCAGTCACTGTCCACAGTGATTTTGGAGCCCAGGAAAACAAAATCTGTCAGTTTCCACTTTTTCATCATCTATTTGCCATGAAGTGATGGAACCAGGTGCCATAATCTTACTAGTTTTTTGAATGTTGAGTTTTGAGTCAGCTTTTTTACTCTCCTCTTTTACCTTCTCATAAAGAGGCTCTTCACTTTCTGCTGTTAAAGTGATATCATCTGCATATCTGAGGTTATTGATATTTCTCCTGGCAATCTTGATTCCAAGTTGTGATTCACCCAGCCTGACATTTTGCATGATACACTCTGCATAGAAAATTAAATAAGCAGAGTGACAATATAGAGCCTTTACCAGTTTTGAACCAGTCTGTTGTTCCATGTCTGGTTCTAACCATTGCTTCTTGACCTGCATACAGGTTTTTTAGGAGACAGGTGAGGTGGTCTGGTACTCCCGTCTCTTTATCTGCATAGTTTGTTGCGATCCACACAGTCAAAGGCTTTAACATAGTCAATGAAGCAAATGTAGATGTTTTTCTGTAACTTGCTTGGTTTCTCTATGATCCAGCGAATGTTGGCAATTTGACCTCTGGTTCCTCTGCCTCTTCAAAATCCAGCTTGTACATCTGGAAGTTCTCAGTTCATGTAATGCTAAACCTAGCTTGAAGGCTGTTGAGCATTACTTTGCTCACTTGTGAAATGAGCGCAATTGTATGGTAGCTTGAACATTCTTTGGCATTATCCTTCTCTGGGATTGGAATAAAAACTGATCTTTTCCAGTCTTGTGGCCACTGCTGGGTTTTCCAAATTTGCTGACATTTTGAGTGCAGCACTTTCACAGCATCATCTTTCAGGATTTGAAATAGCTCAACTGGAATTCCATCACCTCCACTAGCCTTGTTGGTAGTAATGCTTCCTAAGGCCCACTTGACTTCACGTGCCAGGATGTCTGGCTCTAGGTGAGTGACCACACCATTATGGTTATCTGGGTCATTAAGACCTTTTTTGTGCAATTCTGTGTATTCTTGCCACCTCTTCTTAATCTCTACCTCTGTTAGGTCCTTTATCATGCCATCCTTGCTTGAAGTGTTCCCTTGATATCTCCAGTTTTCTTGAAGAGACCTCTAGTCATTTCCATTCTATTATTTTCCTCTATTTCTTTGCATTGTTAGTTTAAGAAGGCTTTCTTACCTCTCCTTGCTTTTCTCTGGAACTCTGTATTCAGTTGGGTATATCTTTCCCTTTCTCCCCTGCGTTTTGCTTCTTTTCTTTCCTCAGATATTAGTAAAGCCTCCTTAACCACTTTGGTAAAAAGATGAAATTCATTGTTTTGGGGTGAAATGTCTTATAGATATCAATTAGGTCTGACTGGTCTATTGTATCATTTAAAGTTTGTGTTTCTTTGTTAATTTTCTATTTAGTTGATCTATCCATAGGTGTGAGTGGGGGTATTAAAGTCTCCCACTATTATTGTGTTATTGTTAATTTCCCCTTTCATACTTGTTAGCATTTGTCATATATATGGAACTTAGAAAGATGGTAACAATAACCCTGTATGTGAGACAGCAAAAGAGACACCGATGTATAGAACAGTCTTTTGGACTCTGTGGGAGAGGGAGAGGGTGGGATGATTTGGGAGAATGGCATTGAAACATGTATAATATCATATAAGAAA
>SJYT01022547.1:17691-45887 GCA_006410635.1 Cephalophus harveyi
CTCCATGAATATGTTCTTGCTGCTGGCCATTATTCTGATTTAAATTATTGTCAATAAATTTGGTGGTCTGTAGAACATTTTGAAGCATTAAAAAAATAATGTTGGTAATCTCTGATGCTGCAGAGTGAATCTGGCATTTATTCTTCTTAAGAATCTTTATTAAAATACTCTAAAGAAATTCAGTAACAAAGCCGTTTATCACTGTAAATAAAACAGAATGATGTCCCACCTATTGAAATTATGTTTAAATTATATATGAGTGACTTAAGCAAATTCTATGTCTTTTAATGCCTTTATATAGACCTTTTTGCCATAGTCGATGGAAGCACAGAATCCTCTTCTGTGCTAATGACACAATCATAATCATGTTACAAACAGAAACTCCAGAAACAATTGGTATGTTTCCCTCAGAACAACAACTCACTAGTAATTATGCAGAAATTAGTCATTTTATGGAGTTAACTTTTCATTCAAATGAATGAAATTAAACGTGTCTACTCTTTAGGTTGACGTATTTATTTTTGAGAGGTTAATTTTGAAGATATCTCATTCTGGCAGGGCCAAATCTTTATTTTTTATGACATAGGAATCAAGGGCTATTGGTAGACAATTTGTCATATCATCTGAGTGGCTCTGGAGGTAAAATATTTCTTTCTAATAAGAAATGGAGTTAGGATCTTTAATTTTCATATCAAAATGGTAAATTGTCTTCCTCTCATCTGAGAGTTAAAATATATGGGTTTTTCAGTACTTGCCCTAAGGTACTTGCTAGTGGATGAGATTTAAATTATTAATTGTACAGTGCTTATACACTGCTGGTAGAGAAAACATACTTGAAAGGGCTTATCCAATGGAGAAGTGGATGTTGAGAATAGGCACTGAGATGCACAGACACAAGGAGTGTCTGAGGATTTGGGACTAGATGAACAGTAGAACAAGATGGGAGGGCGTATAGGAATTCCTTACCATCAATCAGCAAATTACTCATGGAGAAAGAAGGAAATGTGCTCCTTTCTTAAGCTTCCCTCCCTTGTCTCATCTCTCACTATGCTGTCAAAGAGGACCGCTCTGTACTCACCTGATCCCACAGGGTTTCCGTGATCGTTAATTCTACTGCCTGTTGAAATAAGATACACATATTGGGACCATTACCTTAACTCTCCCAGAATTTGAACTGACACATCATGAAACAGAATATGAGGCATTTTTTGGATCTGAGATGGACACTTCAAGGCATGCCATTTGTCAGGCAGCCCTAAGTCTCCTTCAGCCCTACTGAGTCATTTTTCAGCCCATATCCCTTGTCATCTCTTAATCTAGCCAGTGGGTAACAGATATAAGCAGACTCTTATGCTGATTCACCTTATTAATACCCACATATATAGGCTGCCTGCTTTTGAGGTCATCTAGTGTAGTTGTGGTATTGCAGATGTTACTTAGTCTTGGTGCACAATGACCCACCACTTGGTCAAGAGCATTCTGAGCTACAGTGCCCAAGTCTTCCAAGATATGGTTCTTGTTAGACAGTTTTCCCACCCTCTGGCCACATCCTTGCTTTCCTAGGAACCTTGATTCCCAATCAGTGAAGCTGCTTAGTCATATCTGACTCTTTGTGATCCCATGGACTGTAGCCTACCAGGCTCTTCCATCCATGGAATTTTCCAGGCAAGAGTCCTGGAGTGGGTTGCCATTTCCTTCTCCAGGGGATCTTCCCGACCCGGGGATAGAACCTAGGTCTCCCTCATTGCAGGCAGATGCTTTACCATCTGAGCTACCAGGCAAGCCCAAATGAACCAGTATATTTGGAAGTCTCGTCACCTTATTAATACCCACATATATAGGCTGCCTGCTTTTGAGGTCATCTAGTGTAGTTGTGGTATTGCAGATGTTACTTAGTCTTGGTGCACAATGACCCACCACTTGGTCAAGAGCATTCTGAGCTACAGTGCCCAAGTCTTCCAAGATATGGTTCTTGTTAGACAGTTTTCCCACCCTCTGGCCACATCCTTGCTTTCCTAGGAACCTTGATTCCCAATCAGTGAAGCTGCTTAGTCATATCTGACTCTTTGTGATCCCATGGACTGTAGCCTACCAGGCTCTTCCATCCATGGAATTTTCCAGGCAAGAGTCCTGGAGTAGGTTGCCATTTCCTTCTCCAGGGGATCTTCCCGACCCGGGGATAGAACCGAGGTCTCCCTCATTGCAGGCAAATGCTTTACCATCTGAGCTACTAGGCAAGCCCAAAGGAACCAGTATATTTGGAAGTCTCACCCACCTTTGGTCTCATTGTGTCTTCAAAGGATTTTCTGGAAAGAAAGGGTGATAAAAATCTGATGAGTCATTAGATAGGTGACATAAAGTGTCAGAATAGGAGGTTACAGCCCTCATATCTACAGCATAAACGTCAATTTTGACAACCATTCATGGATGGAAATACCTTTTGGGAAATCAGGAGTCCAGGGGAGAGCTTCCAAAACCTCATTCAAGAAAAAGAAATCCATGAATAGATGCATTGCAGAAGGTAAGAAAGACAGTTCCACTCCCTGCCCCCGCCACCAACCAAGACACTCCTCCCCAAAGGCAGCATAGTACCAGTAGGGACCCTCTCAACCTGTGATTTCTCCTATGAGGGAAGTGAGAGTGGAATTAGCTCCCTGATTTCCCAGGCTTATAAGACCTTGACTAGGAGGCCCACTTCTGTCTCATCCCACCCAGATGGCTAAGGTGACTGGCAGAGCTGAATAGTATTGGGGGAGTTGGGAACAGAAGAAAGGGGTGGGCACTCATGGCATTCACTGCATGGATCTCCAGAACCAGCTGCAGCTCACCTACTAGATCTAGGTGAACTCCACCAAGAGGGTTATCCAGAACGCTATGGGACTTCTCACCTGTCGGTGACTTCCCTCAACTGACTGACAAATGCTCTTAGTATTTCACATAACCTTGAGATGGTAACATGTTAGCCTCTGCAGATGGCAAGTGAAAGCTTCTTCAGACAGTATGTAGATATCAGCAGCTGGCACAACTATGTGAGAATGAGAGAAGGAACATTTGAAAGAATCTTGAATACTCTGGGGAAAGTAAACAGGAGGCTCTCAGTACCCAGACTGACTTTTTGGGATTCAGAGAGGGCCTCTACTCAAGAGGTAACAAGAAAACAGAGGTGAGTGCACCCATAGGAAAGACCTGAAAGACTCCCAAAATCTTTAGTTGGGCTGACTGGTGAAGATCTTTCACTTTTGAAGGCAGTCAGTAAAGACTGGAAGAGGACTGCTTCTTCAAATAAAGAGACAGCAATCCAAGAATTCAAGGAACATGAAGAATTAAGGAAACATAACACCACAAAAAGAACAAAAAGATCCAGTGATGGATCTCAAAGGAATGGAGATCAATTGCAATTCTAAACAGTTATATTAAAGAATCTTTAAGCCACAAGAGAAGATGACCAGTGAATGGAAATCAAGAAAACAGCAAAATGAGAAGTTCAACAAAGAAATGAAAACTATAAAAAAGAACAAGACAGAAATTTTGGGACTGAAGAATACAATGGCTGTGATGAAAAATTCAATAGAGGGCTTTAACAGCAGACTTAATCAAGAAGAAAAGAGAATAATTGAATTTGAAGACAAATAATTTGAAATTCAGAAGAATGAAAAGAACTGAGAAGAGTAAAGAATGCCTATATGACTATGGGACATCATCAAATGATATAATATGGGCATTTTGAAAGCCACAGAAGGAACAGGGAAAGTGAAAATGGTAGAAAGCTTATTTAATGAAATAATGACAGAAAAATTCCCAAATCTGGTAGGGAAGTTAACATCTAGATCCATGATGCTCAAAAATTCCAAGGAGGCTGAACATAAAGAAATCTCCATTGAGACATTATAATCAAATTGTCTAAGGTCAAAGACAAATAGAATTTGGAAAGCAGCAAGGAAAAGTGAACTACCACATACAAGAGAAGTCCCAAAAGAGTACTTCTCGGCCAACACCTTGTATGCCAGGAGGGAGTAAGATGATACAAGCTAAGTATCAAAAACTCTCAAAAATTCCAAGGAGGCTGAACATAAAGAAATCTCCATTGAGACATTATAATCAAATTGTCTAAGGTCAAAGACAAAGAATTTGGAAAGCAGCAAGGAAAAGTGAACTACCACATACAAGGGAAGTCCCAAAAGAGTACTTCAAGGCCAACACCTTGTATGCCAGGAGGGAGTAAGATGATACAAGCTAAGTATCAAAAATAAACAAACAAACTTGCTAACCAAGAATACTTTACCTGGCAAAGCTACTCTTCAGAAATGAAGTGGAGATAAAGACTTTCCCAGACAAACAAAAGCTTGATCATGACTAGACTTGGCATACAACAAACCCTAAAGGGAGTTCTTCAAGTTGAAAGGATATTAAACAGCAGGAGGAAAACAAAGTATAAATTTCATTGGAAGTGGAATATATATCGTCAAATTTAAGACTTAAATACTGTAAGGGTGATGCTTAAATCACTTGTAATGCTAGTGTGAAAGTTAAAAGTATTAAAAGTAGCTATAGCTATCAGTACAATAATTTTTTAATGGATACATATTATAAAGAGGTCTAAATAGTGATATCAATAACATAAAATGTGAAGGGAAATGAAAAAATGTAGTTTTTGTATGCAGTTGCTGTTACCAGCTTAAAAAGACATACTGTAGGATATGTCTCATGGTAATGTAAACCTCTAGAAGATACACAAAAGATGGGGAACATGTGTACACCCATGGCGGATTCATGTTGGTGTATGGCAAAACCAATACAATATTGTAAAGTAATTAGCCTCCAATTAAAATAAATAAATTTATATATATATATTTAATTTTAATTTTTACTTTATTTTGCTTTACAATACTGTATTGGTTTTGCCATACATTGACATGAATCCACCACGGGTGTACATGAGTTCCCAATCCTGAACCCCCCTCCCACCTCCCACTCCATATCCTCTCTCTGGATCTTCCCCGTGCACCAGCCTCAAGCATCCTGTACCCTGCATCAATCATAGACTGGCGATTCATTTCTTACATGATAGTATACATGTTTCAATGCCATTCTCCCAAATCATCCCACCCTCTCCCTCTCCCACAGAGTCCAAAAGTCTGTTCTATATATCTGTGTCTCTTTTGCTGTCTCGCATTAAAAGAATGAAACTAGATCACTTTCTAACACCTTACGCAAAAATAAATTTATATTAAAAAAAAAGGAATCAGAGCAAACTGTTGTAGAATTTCAATAAATCACAAAACAAGATAGCAAGAAGGGAAGGAAGAAACAAAGGAAATACAGAATAGAATACAACAACATGATAATAATGATAATTACCGATAGTTACATATTAATAATTGTTTAAACATAAATGGATTAAATTCTCCAGTCAAACAGATGAGTTAAATGGATTAAAACAATCCAGCTATATGCTATCACACATGCACATAGGCTGAAAGTAAAGGGATGAGAAAAGATATTTCAGGCAAATGGTACACAAACGACAGCAGGACTAGCTATATTTATATCAGACAAAACAGATTTTTAGTCAAAAACTATACTTTGTCATATGAGACAAAGAAGGTCATTATATAATAGTGAGTTCATCAAGATGATATGACAGTTGTAAATATATATACATCCAATTTTGAAGCACCTAGATATATATATATATAGCAAATATAAGCAGAACGGAAGGGAAAAACTGACAAAAATATTAATAAGAGCAGACCTCAATACCCCATTTTCAATAATGAATAGATCATACAGGCAGAGTTATGAAGGAAATAACAAACACATGGCAGTATAGACAAATGGATCTATACAAAACACTGCATCCATTAACGACAAAATACACATTCTTCTCAAGCACACACAGAACGTTCTCCAGGCAAGGTCATATGCTGGGCCACAAATCAAGCTTAACAAACTTAATATTGATAACATATCATGTATTTTTTCATACCACAATGATATTAAATTGGAAATCAATAACAAAAGGAAATTCTTTTTTTTTTTTTTTTTTAGGTTACTTCTATATCCTGGCCATTGTAAATATTGCTGTATATGATCCAGCAATCTCACTCCTGAGGAAATTCTTAAAATTCAACAACATGTGGAAATTAAACAGCACTCAAACAACAAATATGTCGAATAAAAAGAAAGACTTAAATAAAAATATAAAAAGATATCACAGCTAATACCAAAGAGACTACTATGAAAAACTATACACCAAAAAATTAGACATCTTAAAAGGAATGGATAAATTCCTAGAAATATACAACCTACTCAGGCTTCTCTGGTGGCTCACCAGTAAAGAAGCTGTCTGCAGTGCAGAAGCTACAGTCCATGACATTCTCCAGACCAGAATACTGGAGTGGGTGGCCATTCCCTTCTCCAGGGGTTCTTCCCAACCCAGGGATCTAACCCAGGTCTCCCAGATTGTAGGCAGATTCTTTACCAGCTGAGCCACCAGGGAAGCCCAAAATCAACAGAATGAAGGATAAAAATCATAATGTTCTAAATAGATGCAGAAAAATAATTTGATAAAATTCAATATCCATTCAAGGTAAAACTCTCAAAGGTTAGTTATAGAAGAAATTCACCTCACTATAATAAAGGCTGTATATGACAAACCTATAACCAACATCATACTTAATGGTAAAAAGCTAAAAGCTTTTCCTACAAGGTTAGGAAAAGACAGGGAATCTCACTCTCACCTTCCTATTCAACAGGATATTGGGAATCCTAACCAGAGCAATTAGGCAACAAAAAGGATTAAAAGGCATCCATGAGTTTGAGGAAACTCACGGAGATAGTCACGGACAGAGAAGCCTGGCGTGCTGCAGTTCGTGGGGTGGCAAAGAGTGGGATACGACTTAGCAACTGAACGGGAACAACAACAATGCACTTTCCAAATAGAACTCTCAGTGACTCCATATCTACCGACTATTTCCTCCTCATAGTTCTGTAGTGGAACTACATAACTCTTCCTCATATTCTTAGAACTTGTTTCTATCTTCCTCCAAGTGTGAGTGAAGTCGCTCAGTTGTGTCCGACTCTTTGCGACCCCATGGATTGTAGCCTACCAGGCTTCTCCGTCCATGGGATTCTCCAGGCAAGAATACTGGAGTGGGTTACCATTTCCTTCTCCAGGGCACCTTCCCGACCCAGGGGTTGAACCTGGGTCTCCCGCATTGGAGGCAGATGCTTTAACCTCTGAGCCACCAGGGAAGCCAAGGCTTTGCAATTCCTCAGTGGCTCTCGGACTAGAGGCTCAGTTAATCGTTATGAGCACCTTAATAAGATATGCCACCTAGAAACCTTAGAAGACACTTTTAACTCTTTTTCTTCCACAATTCCTTTAAACTCATTTCTTTTTCTTTTTTTGGTCTTTAATGTCTTTACTACACAAAATCCTGTGATTTTTTGATTCCTGGATTCTTAGTTTTGATGATGAGAAACATCTCAATACATTTGGAAATAGTGGTACTATGCATTTCAAGGAAGTTGGCTAAAATGGTGCTGAAGACATTAATTAGAATTACAATTTATAAAGCCAGGTTTATGAGGAATAGTTTATATACAGTAAATATTCTTTATTGTGTACAGTTTTACACATTGACATATGCAAACATCATGTAATCACCATCACTCTCCAAAATTCTCTCTTATCTCTTTGGAATCAGTCTCTTTCCATTACTCTCAGACCTTGGTAACTAAGCACTGATCTATTTCTTCTCAGTGTAGTTGTACCATTTTCAGAATGTCCTATAAATATAATCATACGTTAGGTAGATTTTTTTAAATTGGAGTATAACTTCTTTACAATATTGTGTCAGTTTTTGCTTCCTATAAATTCTTATAACATCTCCTGCATACTTCAAAAGCTCAAACCAAGGCTCCAGTTCCTTTCTGAATCTATCTTGACCTATAAGTGCACAGAAAACCTACTTTTTTTCTCAGATTTTATGGATAATATTGCCTAGGTCTCATATTCAGTCTAAAGCAGCAGATTCTGGCCCTTCTCTGTACCCTAGGACAAGGAAAGCAAAGTTTTGGGCATCTGGCCTTGATTTACATTGTAGAGGACATAAGAACGTCTTAGAGAAAGTTGGTCTTGGGATAAATTAATGCTCCTTGGTGGTATACACAACTAACTCCTCCTCCAGGAATTTCAGACTGATGCCCACCTTCTAATTAGAATGAGAATGACTTGCTTCGTTCCTTCCATTAAGGAGAGGAGAAAGGACACGTGAAAGTTCAACTTTCCCCAACCAGGAAATAGGTGCGGCCATGGCAGGGATGGGAGACAGGGGACCTCGATTCTTCTCCCATAGAGAATATCCAATCTAAGGACCTTTGAAGGTCATCATTAGCCCCATTTACCTTTTCTGCTGCCTGGAGTTCCTGCCTCCCTCTTGTTCTTGATCTTGGAAGGCATGCTGTGCCATTAGTCCGAATGGAAACCAAATGCTCTGGAGCTGAAGATGGAGATAGCTCCACGTCCTGAAGAAGAGTAAATGAATCGGGGAAGAGGGCAGGTAAATGAGGAGAGGAGACTTCCCTGTTGGAGAACTACCAGGACAGATGTCTCAGTAGTTCACGAAGCATCTATATTTTGAATTGGTCAGTGTGTTTGTGTGAATGTGTGTGTATGTGTGTGTACACATATGTGTAAAGATAAGGATGTGAGGGAAGAAGTGTTTGCCCCAGGTAAAGAAATTCCAGTGAGAAGGTTGGTAGAGAAAAGAGAAACTCAGTGAAAAAATAATAGGTGGCTGGGATTGGGGTAGGGAGTGGGCCAGTGGCTGCTTGAGGTAACAGTGGCTCTAAGACAAAGTTAGGAAGTAGTAATATAATAAATTCAAGAATGGACAATTTCCCATCCCATCCTCCATCCTAGTCAGACAGCTAAGGGTAGCACCACAGGCTGGAGGTCTGTGATCTCCAGCCTTCAAGTGTTTTGTAGGCAAGAGGGAAACCCCACAGCTGCTATTGTCAAAAACACGTGGGGCTGAGAGATCAAATCAGTGACTCAGAGTTAAATCCTTCTTTGAGAAGTTGCTTCCCAGAACCCCTCCCCCCATCCTTCCTATCTCCAAACCTGAGTCAGGAACTAATAAGAAAACTATGTCCAGAAACTTACCCAACTGGGCACCCCTAATAGCTCTTTTCCCACCCCTAACCTCCTAGAATTTCTCCTCCTTGAGCCGCATCTCACAACAGCTTCCTATCATCTCGCCTATCAACCTAGCCCTTTCAACTCTTCTGTGACCTCAGCTGTGACCTCATAGATCTGAGACAACTGACTCCCTCCTCCCACCCTCAACCCAGGCTTCATTTCATACAAATGATACAATAGTGAGATAATACTGTGAACTTTTAATTTCTGGCAATTTTTGTTACATCATTGACCTCCCATTGCTTTAGACATTCTGTATTCCTGAGAGATGATAGGAATGAGCCCAGAAGAATCCATGTTTTATTTTGAATTTCAAAATAGAGTCTAAAGAGTTAGGTCTTTTGATTTTGGAAGTAGGTCCTGGTGACTCACACGTAAAGAAATAGCCTGCAATGCAGGAGACCTGGCTTTGATCCCTGGGTCAAAGAGATCCCATGAAGTAGGATAAGGCAAGCTATTCCAGTATTCTTCCCTGGAGAATCCCATGGACAGAGAAACCTGGTGAGCTTCAGTCCATAGGGTCGCAAGGAGTTGGACACAACTGAGCACAGCATCTTGAGATAAATGATTTTGTTTTGAATTCCAAAAGTCTTTGACTTGAAAGAGCAGCAAAGATTGGTGAATTGTTGTGGCTGGAAAGTTTTAGAAGGGATGAAAACAGTTCTCTGCAGAAAAAGCTTTTAATCTATAGATATTAAAATAGGTGTAATAGTGCTAAAAAGAAGGCAGGAAAGGAGTATTAGAGAAAAGTTAGATATAGATGTGCAGCTCTGAGAGGAACCTGTTACTATTTGGTGATTGTATATGTAAATTGGGGCTTCCCGGGTGGCACAGTGGTAGAGAATCTGCCTGGAAGTGCAGGAGATGCAAGAGACATGGGTTCGATCTGTGGGTTGGGAAGATCCCCTGGAGTAGGAAATGGCAATCCACTCTAGTATTTTTGGCTGGAAAATTCCATGGACAGAGGAACCTCGTGGGTTACAGTCCATGGGGTCACAAAGAGGCAGATACAACTGAACATGCATACACACACATGTGAAATCTCCCAATATGTATAGAAATCTGAGAACAGAAGGGACCAAGGACCTGCTTCTTCCCTGCAACTGGAACCCTAGGAAAAACAGACTCAGAGAGGGTGCTGCTCCAACAGGAGGAGATTGTGATAAAATGGGACTTGTGGTGTGGTGTGTATTTAGGCAGACAGGGACTAACATGGTACCTTCCAGTTCCTCACAGCCTGCCCAGGCTATCCATCAGGCAGAAAAGATCCAAACTATCCCTCAGGCAGAAATTACAGAGTGGAGGAGGAGAGGTCTGACATATGAAGAGGACTCACAGTTTATGAGCCCTGTAGCAAAAGACCATTGTAGATTCATGGATGAAGGCATGGGCATTGCTGGCCCCTACCTGTCTTCAGCAGTATTTAGAGAAGATCTATTATACTGCCCACCCCTAGCTTTGAAGAGAGATTTTAGAGCTTTAAGTGCTACTAATAAGACACACCAAGACCACCATAGGGTCTCCCTGAATACCACCTTTTTACTATTATGAACTACTTAAAAGATTGGTCACCAGAAGAAGCTCTGATTAGAGATTACTCTCTCCCTCCCTCTCAGAGGCCAATGGGGCCATTCCCATTATGACCCACCTCCCGGTTTGTGTCAGTTTTCACAAGAAGTCTAAGCTCCTCCCTCCATGACTCCGCATACAGGAACTTTTAGTCTTTCATGCCCAGACACACGCCACAGCCTAACTCAAGTTCCTAGTTCTCTCTAACCACTCCAAATCTTTTACCACCTAAAACTGAATTCTTGATTCTGCCCACCTTGAACACCTGTTCCTCTCCACCACATTTTATGGTGCCACCATTCATCCAGTTGCTTAATTAAAAACCCTGGAATCATCAAGTCGCCTCTTTTTCTGTCTCACTTCAGAAAATCCCATTGGCTGTATCTTGAATCTGGTTACTTCTCATCCAGGTCAAGCTATATCATTTCTCTCTTGGACTATTGCTGAAGCCTTTTAATTTGTCCATTATTTTCCTGCAGCAGCCAAAATGATCATCTTTAAAGGCATACAGATCACATAACTTTCTTCTCAAAACCCTGTATTCCCTTTGCATCACGCTTTGAACAAAATACACAGAGCTTCCAAGTCAGGCCTACCCCTTAGACATAATTTCCTGCACACTGCCGTCTTGCTCATTCTGCTCCAGTCACACTGGCTTCCTTGCTTTTCCTCAAGTTTGCCCAGCATGCATCTGGCTCATGGTTTCCATTCTTGCTGTCCCTTCTTCCCAGAACATTCTTTTCCCAAACATGGGTTTGGTGACCTTGGTTACTTCAGGTCTCTGTGCAAATGATGTTTTCTCAGAGAGGTCTTTCTGTGTCTCCTATCTAGGGCAGCAGTTGCTGCCACTGACTAGCCCTTTATTTTGATTTACATTTATTTTAATCATCACTTGTCATATTAATATAAATTCCTATTAGTTTTGTTTGTCTGCATGTTTCATCTCATAGAGCATAAGCACCACAAAAGCTTTTGTCTTATTCACTATTGATTATATCTACCATGCTAAGAACCATGTCTGGAATATAGAAACAACTCAAATGTATGTTGAATGATTAACCAATCAACAGTACAGAGACTTCTCCCAAAGAAATGGATAGAAACCATTGGTAAGGATACAAGGGGTATCCCACAGAGGAGAGGAACCCTGCTTCTGCCATGATATGGCCTTCTCCTACAGAGGTCACCAAGAGTGAGAAGGAGAAAAGTAACTAAGTTGGCAGTTCTTAATACACATGATCTCTCTCATACACACACACAAAGATTAAATTCAGATTAAATTAAAAAGTTTAGTTCTCAAAATAAATTTATTGAACTATAATTGACACACAATAAACAGCACATATTTGGCAAATTTGGGTATATTTGTACACCCATGAAATCATTATTAAAAGCCACCTGTGATGACCTAGAGGGGTTGGATAGGGATGGAGGGTGGGAAGGTGGGAGGGAGGTTTCAGAGGGAGGGGATAGATGTATACTTATGACTGATTCACATTGTTGTACTCCAGAAACCAATGCAACATTTTAAAGCAATTATCCTCCAATTAAAAATAAATTAAAAGAAAAGCCAGATAGTGAACATGTCCATGACTCAAAAAGTTTCCTTATGCCCCTTTGTAATGTTTATTCATGCTCTTGTCTGTCATCTTCACCTTTTCCATCCTCAAGCAACCATTGATATGCTTTCTCTCATTATAGTATGGGTTTTCTAGAATTTTATGTAAATAAAATTATACAACATGCACTTTTTTTGCATGAACTCTTATTCAGTATTTTATTTTGAACTTCAACATTATTATCTCAGTAGTTCATTCTTTCTTATTCAGCCATAAAAAAGAAAGGAATCCTGCTTTTTGTGGTCACATGGATGACCCTTAAGAGCATTATGCTAAAGGAAATTAAGTCAAACAGAGAAAGATACTGTGTGATTTCACTTATATGTGTGTGGAATCTAAAATTATAAAATCAAAGTTACAGAGTAGAATAGTGGTTGTCAGGGGCTGGGGGTGAGGGGCTGCAGTCATACTGGTCAAAAGATACAAACTTCTAGTTACAAGATGAATAAATTCTGGAGATCTAATTACAGCATGATGGCTATAGTCAACAGTACTGTATTGTATACTTAAAAATTGCTAAAAGAATCTTGCATGTTGCCACCAGACACACAAAAAAGGTGACTATGTAAGGTGAAAGATATGTTACTTAGGTTGTGTGTATGTATGTGTATATCTGAAAATGTGCATGTATATATATGTATATATACACACACACATATATATATATATAAAATCCTCATGTTATACACCTTACATGTACACAGTGTTATTGAATTTTATTTCAAGCTGGCAAAATACTTCATTTATTTTAATTGCTAATTAGTATTCCATTGTATGATGTATTAGTTTCTTAGGGCTACTTTAATAAATTGTCACAGACTTGATGGCATAAAACAGAAATTTTCTCAAAGTTCTTGAACCCAGAAGTCTGAAGTCAAGGTGTTGGCAAAGTTCCTTCCTTCCGGAGGCTCAATGGGAGAATCAGTTCCAAGCTTTTCTCTTAGTTTTTAGCAAATGCCAGAAACCACTGGAGTTCCTTGGCTTGTAGATGCATCACTCCAATCTCTGCCTTCATCTTCACATGACTCTCTCCTCTGATATGTCTGGCTCTCCCCTTCTCTCCTAAGGACAATTGTCATTGCATTTTTTTTTTTTTAAGGATTCATGTAATTTTTTTATTCTATGGATTTACACTTTTAATTTATTTCAGAGCTACCAAGCTTTTTATGCAAATTTTAGTACCCTGTCAGGCAAAGGAATTTTGAGAACTAGAGTAGATGTTTAAAGGAAGATTTGGAGACTCCAAGTACAAGAAGCACAAAACTCACTGAGTCCCTTTTTGGTTGCCAAAGCAACCTAGTCTCACTTTTCAGGGCAGGCAGAGGCTTCTTCACCTGAAAGAGTTACTGTGAAAACTTTCTAGAATAAAAATTTAAGTCAGATGCCAGCACAACAAAGTAAATCCAGAAAGAGACATTTACAGTAAAACAATTTCACAGATTTGTTATAAAAGGATATAATTTGTGTATTCTATCAGGAAAAAAATTCTGAAAGTACATGAACAAGAAGAAAAAAATGTAGTTTTATATTGAATTCTCTGATTATGCTGCACTTAACAAATTATTGCTTCTTCCTGTCTCCTGTGCCATAGCTGTCATGTGTTTTATAGTTATGTAGTATATATACTCATATGACTTGCTATTATTTTTTCTTTTTTTTACTTTATTTCACTTTACAATACTGTATTGGTTTTGCCATACATTGACACGAATCCGTCACATGTGTACATGAGTTCCCAATCCTGAACCCCCCTCCCACCTCCCTCCCCATATTATCTCTCTGGATCATCCCCGTGCACCAGCCCCAAGCATCCTGCATCCTGCATCAAACATAGACTGGCGATTACGTTTCTTACATGATAGTATACATGTTTCAATGCCATTCTCCCACATCATCCCACCCTCTCCCTCCCCCTCAGAGTCCAAAAGTCCGTTCTATACATCTGTGTCTCTTTTGCTCTCTCGCATACATTGTCATTGCATTTAAAGCCCACCCTAATCTAACATGAGCTAATCTTGAGATACTTAACATAATTATGTTTGCAAAGACCCTTTTTCACATTTACACGTTTTGAGTGGACTTATCTCTTGGTGGGGGGCAGGCACCATTCAACCCCACAAAGAGGTAGTTAAAATTTGCTAAGAATAAGATTTTGGTGAATGAATAGTATGCAGTTCCTGAAGAAAAGGGTAGATGAAAGCCATCTTACAGAGGAATTAGGGTTTAAGAAAAGAATTGCTGGGTAGGAAATGTCAGTATACTTGGACATGCTTTGGAAAAGCACAGCAGTAGAAATAAGACAAAAGATATGAAAAACTCTAATAAGTGCTTGGAATCTGTTTAAAAACCTAATTAAACCTAATTAGAGATTTGCATGTTTTGGTGAAGACTAGAAGTATATGAGTATGTTCGTCCATGCTGAGCCATCTCAGTCTGCTTTCTGAAATACAAAGAGCAGTTATCACGAGGATAGAGATCTTTTCTAAGCTTTCTAAATTATGTATTTTTTAATTGAAGGATAAGTGCTTTACAGAATTTGTGTTGGTTTCTGCCAAACATTCACATGAATCAACCATAGGTTTACATATATCCCCTCCCTCTTGAACCTCACTCCCTATCCCACCCATCTAGGTTGTTACAGAGTCCTGGTTTGAGTCCCTGAATCATACAGCAAATTCCCTTTGGCTATCTATTTTACATATGGTATAAAATTTAAAAAGCAACTGAGGTACACTTGTGGAAAGGGTATCAGGGATGAAACGATAATGACTAGAGATCAGGAAGTTGATGTTAACATTAGTTCATTATTTTTAAAAATGTTTATTAAGTACCTCCTTGTTTTGAGCACTCAGCTGGAAACTGGGAGTGAATAACTGGGGGAGAATGGTCCCAGTCCTTGAGTAGCTGTTCTGTTGTTATTTAGTCACTAAGTTGTGTCTGACTCTTTTCGACCTCATGAACCAGACTCATCTGTCCATGGGATTTCCCAGGCAAGAATACTGGAGTGGGTTGCCATTTCTGTCTCTAGGGGATCGTCCCGTCCCAGGGATTGAACCTGCATCTCCTGCTTTGGCAGGCAGATTCTTTACCACTGAGCCCCCTGGGAAGCCCCTTGCTGTTCTGCAGTGAAGCAGTAATGCTTGGATGAACCATGCAGTAAATGACAAAGTTAATTAGGGATGAAGGTCATCAAAGCAGTGACGGTTACAACAGCAAAACAGGAGAAGGTGAATGTGAACAATTATGAGAAAGAGAAGTCTATTCTGACCAAACACCCCCCAAATAAAATGCCACATACACTTAATCATTTGAGTTATATGTTTTACACGTTTATGGTTCAGGGTCTTGACAGTTCTAATTCCTCTGTGTATCAGTCAACAGATATTTTCTAAATCCTGAATAGTCTCCCAGCTAGCTTCTGAACAATTGCAGTGAGTGTGGCTCAAGGCAATTTTTGTATGTAATTGGCAATGGCAGGTCAGGCTGAAGCTCTTTAGGAAAGCCTCAAGAGCATTCTCTCTCTCTCTCTTTTTTTTTTTAAATTTTGGTACTTTTGCTGGGAGGAAGCTGAAGACAAAGTGGGCATCTGGCCAATTTCTTCAGAAGTCTCTCGATGAGGGAGGCTACATTCTCACCCTCAAGCTGTAATTCCCGGGTTCAGATGCTGGGGAGCTGTTTCCATAGACTTCCCTCAGCAGCTTCCTGTGATGTGTGGGAGATAAGCTGTTTCCACAGACTTCCCTCAGCAGCTTCCCTCAGTAGAAGCTGCTGGAGCCTGCAGGGACAAGGGCAGTTGTAGTGACAACAGCTGGGACACCTGGCAGTCTCCCTCCCCAGTCATCTCTTCCTATGGTTAATAATGCTCAATGGGATCAGAGTCACTTCTTCCCAGGACGATGTAACAGTGTCATTTTGGATGCAGAGAACGCCAAACAAAACGGAGCTAAAATCAGAGCAAGCAGCAGGCTGGAGAGACTCACAAGTCTTCTGGGCCTTGAGGCAGACTTACCCATCCCACTAGAGTGAGATCTAGATGAGCCAAGGGCCCCCCAAAGAAAGATTGCCCCTGGCTGAGGCTCTGGAGGCTCAACTTTCTCCACATCAGTAGTTTTCAAAGAGTAGTCTTCAGACCAGATGCAGAGAGTCGGACGCGACTGAACTGTCGGGAGCTGCGTTAGGCATTACTGACAAAACGGAGGCACGGCCCCAACTCCCTCTCCTCGCGCCGCAGGCACAGTCCTGGGATGAAGGAGTTAGGTTTTGTGATTCTGACTTGTTCTTTCCTTTCTTCGGTTGAGTTGGCTGGAAAGAGTGTTAAGGTGCTTATTGTTCTTGAGAGAAGCATGAGAAAGCACAAAGTCTTCTGCAGTTGTGCCCAGAAAATAATCTATAAAGTAACCATTGACATTTGTTCAAGGATCTTTACAAAGAATGTCCCAGGATGAGCACATAGGCCGCAGCTTGAGGCCGTGGGAAGGATTCTTATCTGAGACCTGTTTATGAGGGGAATGCTTATGGCAAAAGAAGTTTACTGAGCTTTGTTTATGGTTCAGGGTCTTGACAGTTCTAATTCCTCTGTGTATCAGTCAACAGATATTTTCTAAATCCTGAATAGTCTCCCAGCTAGCTTCTGAACAATTGCAGTGAGTGTGGCTCAAGGCAATTTTTGTATGTAATTGGCAATGGCAGGTCAGGCTGAAGCTCTTTAGGAAAGCCTCAAGAGCATTCTCTCTCTCTCTCTTTTTTTTTTTAAATTTTGGTACTTTTGCTGGGAGGAAGCTGAAGACAAAGTGGGCATCTGGCCAATTTCTTCAGAAGTCTCTCGATGAGGGAGGCTACATTCTCACCCTCAAGCTGTAATTCCCGGGTTCAGATGCTGGGGAGCTGTTTCCATAGACTTCCCTCAGCAGCTTCCTGTGATGTGTGGGAGATAAGCTGTTTCCACAGACTTCCCTCAGCAGCTTCCCTCAGTAGAAGCTGCTGGAGCCTGCAGGGACAAGGGCAGTTGTAGTGACAACAGCTGGGACACCTGGCAGTCTCCCTCCCCAGTCATCTCTTCCTATGGTTAATAATGCTCAATGGGATCAGAGTCACTTCTTCCCAGGACGATGTAACAGTGTCATTTTGGATGCAGAGAACGCCAAACAAAACGGAGCTAAAATCAGAGCAAGCAGCAGGCTGGAGAGACTCACAAGTCTTCTGGGCCTTGAGGCAGACTTACCCATCCCACTAGAGTGAGATCTAGATGAGCCAAGGGCCCCCCAAAGAAAGATTGCCCCTGGCTGAGGCTCTGGAGGCTCAACTTTCTCCACATCAGTAGTTTTCAAAGAGTAGTCTTCAGACCAGATGCAGAGAGTCGGACGCGACTGAACTGTCGGGAGCTGCGTTAGGCATTACTGACAAAACGGAGGCACGGCCCCAACTCCCTCTCCTCACGCCGCAGGCACAGTCCTGGGATGAAGGAGTTAGGTTTTGTGATTCTGACTTGTTCTTTCCTTTCTTTGGTTGAGTTGGCTGGAAAGAGTGTTAAGGTGCTTATTGTTCTTGAGAGAAGCATGAGAAAGCACAAAGTCTTCTGCAGTTGTGCCCAGAAAATAATCTATAAAGTAACCATTGACATTTGTTCAAGGATCTTTACAAAGAATGTCCCAGGATGAGCACATAGGCCGCAGCTTGAGGCCGTGGGAAGGATTCTTATCTGAGACCTGTTTATGAGGGGAATGCTTATGGCAAAAGAAGTTTACTGAGCTTAGGGTTTAGGAATAATTAAGAATAGCTAGAAGCCTTTTCAGGAGATAGTGATCTTAAGATGCTAGGGGCAAACAGGATTTAGAAAGAGAAGAAATAAACTGAGGAATGTAGCATGAGTTACAATGTAATCACAAGTTAAGTATAGGACACATAAGAGGAAGTAGATAATAGATAGTAAAACCTATTCTGAGAGAATCCTGAAGCAGGAACTCTGTTTGTAGGGCAACAGTGATTTCTGGAGACAATAAATCTGTGTCAAACCTCTGACCTAATGCTTTTGTCAAAGTATAAAAGAAAACCTGAAGCTTGAAATAAACATGTAGTCCTGTACTTTGAGTCAGAGGCTACATCATCCCCCACTGACACCGCTCATCCCTTCAGGCTGAATCCCTTGTTTACGAGACAATAAATCTGTGTCAAACCTCTGACCTAATGCTTTTGTCAAAGTATAAAAGAAAACCTGAAGCTTGAAATAAACATGTAGTCTTGTACTTTGAGTCAGAGGCTACATCATCCCCCACTGACACCGCTCATCCCTTCAGGCTGAATCCCTTGTTTACATGTGTGCATTTTAATTTGCTTTGGTTGTGTCTGACTCTTTGGGACCCTGTGGACTTCAGCCTGCCAGACTCCTCTGTCCTTGGGATTCTCCAGGCCAGAATACTGTAGTGGGTTGCCATGCCCTTTTTCAGGGGTTTTTCCTGACCCAGTGATTGAACCCCCATCTCTTATGTCTCCTGTATTGGCAAGCGGGTTCTTTACCACTAGTGCCACCTGGGAATCCCTTACTGTTTACAGTGAATGGCAATTTAAAGGGATATATATTAACACTAATGGGCTAGACGATGTGCTTGATGCACAACTCATTTAATCCTCACAACCAATCTATGATAAGTTATAATCATCACATCCATTTTCTAGGCAAGAAAACAGCAGAAAGAGACACAGCATGCCCAAGGTCACAAGGCAGGTGAAGAGCTGAGTAGATATTCTAGTTCAACTGTGTTTAACTTCAAAGTCCATGGTCTTCATCTAAACATTATATGTTCTCTCTGTTTACCTTTTGCCTGGACGATTTTTTCTACTTCTTTTCCTAAGACTTGCTTATCTAGATAAAGCAGAGTCAAATAGTATCTTTCCTTAGTGATTACCCTGAGCATCTGATAGAAGTGATATTTTTCCCTCCTTATAACTCCCACAACAGTCTTGTCACACTGTTAGAATATAAATTATTGTATTCTATTATAGCTATTAATATTAAGTTTATACCTTGTTACAGTTTGTCTGGACAACAGTCTTTGTTGACTGAACTGCTTAAGTAAATGTGTTTCTCCTACTTGGTTGAGATAAGCAGAAAGCTGTCCAGACCTTATTGAGTATAACTCCTGACATAGTATTAACTAAGAGCTTTCAGTTCAGGTCAGTTGCTCAGTCATGTTGACTCTTTGCGACTCCATGGACTGCAGCACACCAGGCTTCCCAGTCCATCACCAACTCCCGGAGTTTGCTCAAACTCATGCCCTTTGAGTCAGTAATGCCATCCAACCATCTCATCCTCTGTCATCCTCTTCTCCTCCTCCCTTAAACCCTGCGGGGACTGCCCCTGAGGGGTTAAGTCCTGGGAGCTACCCAAGCGTTATCGCAGGGCCCCATGGCTTGTCCTGGGCTTCAGCCCAGGCATGTCCTGAGCTCTCTGTCCCGCCACCCCGAAGAATGTGTTTACGACCTTGTGGCTCCAGGTGTCTGGTGTTTATCGCACTTCAAGGACGTAGGAGATGTGTTCTGCACACAATGGTGAAAGTCTGGTGATTGATTATTGTGGTCAAAATAAATGACATAAGTCCTAAATGTTATCCTATATATACTGCACACCTAATAAAGTTGGTATCAGACAATGCGCAAGGAAGCTGTCTGATCCTCTCAACCCCATCTTTTCTGTCTACTTTTCTACGCGGGCGTCCTCCTTCGCGTTTCTCTCCACAGGTGTAGCTGCCTGACTGTGCTGGCCGCGGCAAGTGGCTCCCAACGTGGGGCTCGACACGAAGACAGGTCTCTCGTCACTACTCGTATTATATTGCAGAGTGAGTAAGTAAACTCATAATTTCGCTGTGGAGTAGTAAGGATTATCGTTGAGAGTATAAATATGGGGCAGACGCATAGTCTAACCTGAGAAAAAGAACTAGGCTTTTTTTGTGTGCATGCATGTGTGTGTTTTCATATTTTTTATGAAAGAGTATTGCCTATAATCTGCACACAATTTCGTGGCTGTTCGTTTCTTTCTGTATAATTGTGCGCTGGATGTTCATGTGCTTCTGCTGCTACTCAACTCCAGATTTTCTTCTTTATTTTTAACTAAAGTATAGTTGATTTACAATGTTAGTTTCAAGTGTACAACATAGTAATTTGATGTTTTATAAATTATATTCCATCTAAAGTTACTATAAAAAAAATTGGCTATATTCCACATGCTGTACATTATACCCTTGTATCTTATTTATTTAATATGTAGTAGTTTGTGCTTCTTGATGCTTTTGATACTGAATTGATGCTTTTGAACTGTGGTGTTGGAGAAGACTCTTGAGAGTCTCTTGGACTGCAAGGAGATCAAACCAGTCCATTCTAAAGGAAATCAGTCCTGAATATTCATTGGAAGGACTGATGCTGAAGCTGAAACTCCCATACTTTGGCTACTGGATGTGAAGAACTGACTCATTTGAAAAGACCCTGATGTTGGGAAAGATTGAAGGCAGGAGAAGGGGACAACAGAGGATGTGATGGTTGTATGGTATCACTGACTCGATGGACATGAGTTTGAGCAAGCTCTGTGAGTTGATGATGGACAGGGAAGCCTGGCATGCTGCAGTCCATGGGGTTGAAGTGTTGGACACGACTGAGCAACTGAACTGAACTGTTTGTCCTTCTTAATCCTCTTCCATATTGCCCCTCCCCTCACTCCTCTCCCCACTGATATCTAGTTTGTTCTTTGTATCTATGAGTCTGTTTCTGTTGTTATAGTCATTCACTTTTTCTTTCTTTTCTTTCTTTTTTTTTCTTTTTAGATTTCATATATAAGTAAAAGCATACAGTGTTTGTCTGTCTAATTTGCTTCACTAAGAGGGATTGGGGACAGGAGGAGAAGGGGACGACAGAGGATGAGTGGCTGGATGGCATCACTGACTCGATGGACGTGAGTCTGAGTAAACTCCGGGATTTGGAGATGGACAGGGAGGCCTGGCTTGCTGCGATTCATGGGGTCGCAAAGAGTTGGACACGACTGAGCGACTGAACTGAACTGAAAGCTTAGTACCCTCCAGGTTTATTCATGTCAATGGCAAATTTCATGCCTTTTTATGACTGAGTAGTATTCTAGTGTGTGTGTGTGTGTCTCTCACTACAACATTTTCTTTATCCATTCATTGGTTGATGAACACTCTGCTTCCATATTTTGCTATTGTAAATAATGCTGCTGTGAACATTAGGGTGTAAGTATCTTTTCAAATTAGTGTTTTCAGTTTCTTTGGGTGTTTACCCGGGAGTAGAATTTCTGGATCATGTGGTAGTTTTTACTTTAGTTTAAATGTTATTAGGAACCTTCATGCTTTTTTTCCATAGTAACTCTATCAATTTCCATCCCCACCAGCAGTAAATGAGGATTCCCTTTTCTCCACATCCTTGCCAGAATTTATTGTTTGTTGTCTTTTTGATGACAGCCATTCTGACAGGTGTGAGGTGATGCCTCATTTTGGTTTTGATTTGCATTTCCCTGAAGGATAGTATGTTGAGCATTGTTTCATGTGCCTCTTAGCAATATGTATGTCTTCTTGGAAAAAAATGTCTATTCAGATCTTCTGACTATTTTTTAATTGGGTTTTCTTTTTTGATTTTGAGTTGTATGAACTCTTTATATATTTCAGATATTAACCTCTTATCAAACATATCATTTGCAAATATTTTGTCCTATTCAGTGGGTTGTTTTCTCATTTTGTTGATGGTTTCCTTTGATGTGCAAAAGCTTTTGATTTAATTAGGCCCATTTATTCCATTTGTTTGTCCTTTTTTTTTGTTTAGCCTCCCTGAGGAGACAGACTCTAATAATGCTGCTAGTTTTTATGTAAAAGAGCATACTGCATGTATTTTCTTCTAGAATTTTTATGACCTTTGGTCTTACATTTAGGACTTAATCCATTTTTAGTTTTTTTTTTTCCCAAACTTATTTATTTTTAATTGAAGGAAAATCACTTCACTATATTGTGTTGGCCTCTGCCATGCATCAATGCACGGATGCCGAAGTCGTTTGCCATTCCCTTCTCCAGTGGGCGACATTTTGTCAGAACTCTCCACTGTGACCCGTCTGTCTTGGGTGGCGCTGCATGGCGTGGCTCATTGTTTCGGTAAGTTACACAAAGCTGTGATCCATGTGATCATTTTGGTTAATTTTCTGTGATTGCGGTTTTCATTCTGTCTCCCCTTTGATGGATGAGGATAAGAGGTTTGTGCAAGCGTCCTGATGGGAAGGACTGGCTGTGAGGAGAACTGAGTCTTGCTCTGGTGGGCAGGACCAAGCTCAGTCAATCTTTAGTCCAGTTTTCTGTTGATGGGTGGGGATGTGTTCCCTTTGGCCTCAGGCCAAACGATAGGGGGTAATGGCAGTAGTGGTGACCTCCTCCAGAAGAACTTACGCCAGCATGCTGCGCCTCCCAGGATTGCTGTCAGTGCCCTTGACCCTGCAGCAGGCCACTGTTGACCCATGCCTCCACCAGAGACTCTCAAACACTCACAGGCAAGTCTGACTCAGTCTCTTGTGGGGTTGCTCATTTCTGCTGGGTCCTGGTGTGTGCAAGGTTTTCTTTATGCCTGCCAAGGGTCTCTGTTTCCCCAGTCCTGTGGAAGTTCTGTAGTTAAATCCTGCTGGCTTTCAAAGTCAGACTCACTGACTGTGCTAAAACCTTTGTGTGGATCATAGCAAACTGTGGAAAATTCTTAAAGTGATGGGAATACCAGACCACCTTAACTGCCTCCTGAGAAACCTATATGCAGGTCAAGAAACAACAGTTAGCACAGGACATGGAACAATGGACTGGTTCCAAATCGGGAAAGAAGTATGTCAAGGCTGTATATTGTTACCCTGCTTATTTAACTTCTACGCAGAATACAACTTGCGAAATGTTGGGCTGGATGAAGCATTAGCTGGAATCAAGATTGCCAGGAGAAATATCAATAACTTCAGATATGCAGATGACATCACCCTAATGGCAAGAAGTGAAGAGAAGCAAAAGAGCCTCTTGATGAAAATGAAAGAGGAGAGTGAAAAAGCTGGCTTCAAGCTCAGCATTCAAAATATTAAGATCATGACATTGGTCCCATCATTTCATGGCAAATAGATGGGCAAAAATGGAAACAGTGACAGACTTCATTTTCTTGGGCTCCAAAATCATTGTAGATGGTGACTGCAGCCATGAAATTAAAAGATGCTTTCTGCTTGGAAGAAAAACTATGACAAACCTAGTGTGTGTGTGTGTGTGTGTGTGTGTGTGTGTGTGTGTGAAGTCCCTTCAGTCAACTCTTTAAGACCCTATGGACTATAGCCCACCCAGGGCTTCTCTGTGGAATTCTCCAGGCAAGAATACTGGAGTGGATTGCAAGGCCCTTCTCCTGGGGTCCTCCTGACCCAGGGATTGAACCAGTGTCTCTTTCATCTCCTGCATTGGCAGACAAGTTGTTTACTACTTGTGCCACCTGGGAAGCCTGTGATAAACCTAGGCAGTGTATTCAAAAGCAGAGACATTGGTTTGCGTACAAAGGTCCATATGTGTGTGTTAGTCACTCAGTCATGTCCGACTCTTTGCAACCCCATGGACTATAGCCTGCCAGGCTCATCTGTTCATGGGATTTTCCAGGAAAGAATACTGGAGTGGGTTGCCATTTCCTTCTCCAGGGGATCTTCCCAACCCAGGGATGGAACTCATGTCTTTTGCATCTCCTGCATTGGCAGGTGGATTCTTTACCACTGAGCCACCTTGGAAGCTCTATAGAAAGGTCTGTATAGTCAGAGCTACGGTTTTTCTACTCTTCATGTATGAATGTGAGAGTTGGACCATAAAGAAGGCTGAGTGCTTAAGAATTGATGCTTTTGAACTGTGGTGCTGGAGAAGACTCCTGAGAGTCCTTTGGACAGTCAGTCTTAAAGGAAATAAACCCTGAATACTTATTGGAAGGACTGATGCTGAAGCTAAGGCTCCAATATTTTGGCCACCTGATGTGAAGATCCGACTTACTGGAAAAGACCCTGATGCTGGGAAAGATTGAGGGCTGGAGAAGAAGGGAATGACAGAGAATGAGATGGTTGGATGGCATCACTGACTCAATGGACATGAGTTTGAGCAAACTCCAGGAGATAGTGAAGGACAGGGAAGCCTGGCATGCTGCAGTTCATATGGTCTCAGAGTTGGACATAACCGAGTGACTGAACAACTGCCATACATCAATATAAGTCAATCATAGGTAAATATGTGTTTACTTTTTATGTGGTATGAGAAAATGTTCTAATTTCATACTCTTGCATGTAGCTGTCCAATTTTCCTAACACCACTTACTGAAGAAGCTTGTCTTTTCTCTATTGTATATTTTGGCCTCATTTGTCATAAATTAACTGACCACATGTATATGTGTTTATTTCTGGGCTCTATATTCTGTTCCATTGATCCATATATCTTTTTGACAAGGCCGTACTGATATTTTTAATTAATATAGTTTTGTAATATAGTCTGTATTCATAGAACCTGGTACCTTCCGCTTTATTCATTTTTCTCCAGAAGCTGCTATCGAGGTCTGTTGTGATTTCACACAATTTTCAGGATTATTTGTTCTAGTTCTGTGAAAATTGTCCTGAGCGTTTTGATAGGGCTTGCATGAGTTCTGCAGATTGCTTTGGGTACTGTGGGCATCTTTACAATACTAATTCTTTCAGTTCATGGATGTGGAGCATCCTTCCATTTGTTTGTATCATGTTTAGTCTCCTTCATCAGTATCTTCTAGCTTTCAGAGTATAGGTCTTTTCCTTCTTTGATTTAGTGTATCCCTTGGTTAAATTTAATTCTGTTCTTAAAATTAAATTTTATATATTTATTTATTAGCTGTGCCTGGTCTTTGTGGAAATGAACAGGCTCTTTGTTGCTGCATGTGGGCTTTCTCTAGTTGTAGAGTGCAGGGTCTACTCTCTAGCTGCAGTATGTGGGTTTCTCATTTCAGTGGCTTCCCTTGTTGTGGAGGATGTGCTCTAGGGCATCTGGTCTTCGGCAGTTGTGGCATGCAAACTCAGTAGTTGTGACTCACAGGCTCCAGAGTGCAGGCTCGGTAGCTGTGGTGCACGGCCATACTTGCCCTTTGGTGAGTGGGATCTTCCTGGACCAGGGACTGAACCTGTGTCCACTGCATTAACAGGTGAATTCTAACAACTGTACTACCAGGAAATTCCGTATTTCATTCTTTTGGATGTGATTGTAAATGGGATTGTTTTCTTGTTTCTCTTTGTTTCTGATAGCTCATTATTACTATATAGAAAAGTAACAGACTTCTGTATATTAGTCTTACATCCTGCAACTTTACTGAATTCAGTTGTTAGTTCTAATAGTTTTGGGGTGAAGACGTTAGAGTTTTATATATATATATGACTCTATTTTTTGGTGTAAATTGTGACACTTTTGCTTCTTCCCTTCAAATCTGAATTCCTTTTTGTTTCTTTTTCTTATCTGCTTGCTGTAGCTAGAACTTCTAACTCTATGTTACATAGAAACAGAGTGAGCATCCTTGATCCTTCCTTTAGAGGAATATCTTTCTGTTTTTCACCATTGAGTAGTCTGTTAGCTGTGGGTTTGTCATAAGTGGCTTTTATTTTGTTGAAATATGTTCCCAATATACTCTTTGTTGAGAGTTTTTTTTTTTTTTTATCATGAATGAGTGTTAGATTTTGTCAAATGTCTTTTTTTGTATCTATTGACATGATCATCTGATTTCTATCTTTGTTTTGTTAGTGTGGTATATCATATTGATTGATTTGTGGATGAATCATCCTTCCATCCTTGGAATGAATCCCACTTGATCATGATATAATCCTTTTTACATCTGGTTGAATTGGGTTTGGTAATATTTTATTGAGGATTGTTGCATCTATAGTCTTTAGGTGTATTGGCCTGTAGTATTCTTTTTATGTAGTCTTTATGTGCTTTTGGTATCAGTGTTATGGTGGCCTAATAAAATGAATTTGGAAGTGTTCCTCCTCTTCAGTTTTTTGGAGTAGTTTGAGAAGAATAGGTATTAACTTCTTCATATGTTAGGTATTAACTTCTTCATATGTTTGGTACAGTTCTCCTGTGAAGGCATCTGGTCCTGGTTTTTTGTCTGTTAGAAGTTTTTTGATTAGTGATTGAATTTCAGTACCAGTGATTGTTCTGTTCACATTATTTATTCCTGATTCAGTCTTGGAAGATTGTGTGTTTCTAGTAATTTATCCATTTCTTGAGGTTGTCCAATTTGCTGACATATAGCTGTTCATAGATTCTCTTATGATTATATCTCTGTGATATCAGTTGCTATTTCTCCTCTTTTATATCTTATTTTGTTTATTTTGGTCCTCTCTCTTTATTTCTTAATGAGACTAGATAAAGCCTTATTAATTTTATCTTTTCAAAAAACCAGATCTTGGTTTCATTGATCTTTTCTGTTATTTTGAGGCCTCTATTTTATTTATTGCCTCTCTGATCTTTAATATATCCTTCCTTCTTCTGATTTTAGGCTTTGTTATTTGTTTTTCTAATTCCTGTAGATGGTCAGGTAGGTTGTTTATTTGAAATTTTTCTTGTTTTCTTGAGGTATACCTGTATCACTATAAACTTCCCTCTTAAAACTTCTTTTGTGCATCCCATAAATTTGGGAAAGTTGTACTTTTTATTTTCACTTGCCTTAAAGTATTTTCTGATATTTTCTTTGATTTATTCATTGACCAATCAGCTTTTTACTAATATGTTGTTTGGTCTTCACATGTTTGTGTTTGTTTCCCAATTTTCTTCATACATTTGACTTACAGTAGCATACATTGTGGTAGGAAAAGATGCTTGATATATTTTATATCCTCTTAAATTTGATGGGACTTGTTTTATGGTCTAGTATGTGCTCTATCCTGGAGAACATTCAATATGTAATTGAAAAGATTGTGTGTTCTGTTGTTTTTTATTATAATGTCATATAAATATTTGTTAAGTGCACCTGGCCTAATGAACTGTTTAATTTCAGTGTTTCCATATTGCTTTTCTGTCTGAATGATCTGTCCATTGATGTAAGTGGGATGTTAAAGTCTCTCAGTATTAGTACAGTATTGTCAATTTCCTCTTTTATATCTATTAATACTTACTTTGTATATTCAGGTGCTCTAATACTATGCCAAAGCCTCTGACTGTGTGGATCACAATAAACTGTGGAAAATTCTGAGAGAGATAGGAGTACCAGACCACCTGACCTGCCTCTTGAGAAATCTGTATGCAGGTCAGGAAGCAACAGTTAGAACTGGACATGGAACAACAGACTGGTTCTAAATAGGAAAAGGAGTACGTCAAGGCTGTATATTGTCACCCTGCTTATTTAACTTCTATGCAGAGTACATCATGAGAAACACTGGGCTGGAAGAAGCACAAGCTGGAATCAAGATTGTCGGGAGAAATATCAATAACCTCAGATATGCAGATGACACCACCCTTATGGCAGAAAGTGAAGAGAAACTAAAAAGCCTCTTGATGAAAGTGAAAGAGGAGAGTGAAAAAGTTGGCTTAAAACTCAACATTCAGAAAACGAAGACCATGGCTTCCGGTCCCATCACTTCATGGGAAATAGATGGGGAAACAGTAGAAACAGTGTCAGACTTTATTTTTTGGGGCTCCAAAATCACTGCAGATGGTGATTGCAGCCATGAAATTAAAAGACGCTTACTCCTTGGAAGAAAAGTTATGACCAACCTAGATAGCATATTCAAAAGCAGAGACATTACTTTGCCGACTAAGGTC
>SJYT01022547.1:45948-224336 GCA_006410635.1 Cephalophus harveyi
CTTCAAAATAACTGCAGATGGTGATTGCAGCCATGAAATTAAAAGACGCTTACTCCTTGGAAGAAAAGTTATGACCAACCTAGATAGCATATTCAAAAGCAGAGACATTACTTTGCCAACAAAGGTCCATCTAGTCAAGGCTATGGTTTTTCTAGTGGTATGGATGTGAGAGTTGGACTGTGAAGAAGGCTGAGCACCGAATAACTGATGCTTTTGAACTGTGGTGTTGGAGAAGACTCTTGAGAGTCCCTTGGACTGCAAGGAGATCCAACCAGTCCGTCCTAAAAGAGATCAGTCCTGGGTGTTCATTGGAAGGACTGATGCTGAAGCTGAAACTCCAGTACTTAGGCCACTTCATGCGAAGAGTTGACTCATTGGAAAAGACTCTGATGCTGGGAGGGATTGGGGGCAGGAGGCGAAGGGGACGACAGAGCATGAGATGGCTGGATGGCATCACCGACTCAATGGACATGAGTTTGAGTGAACTCCAGGAGTTGGTGATGGACAGGGAGGCCTGGTGTGCTGCAATTCATGGGGTCACAACCGAGTGACTGAACTGAACTAAACTGATGGCCAATTTCAATCAGTGGTATAATGACCAGCTTGCAAATTTTCTGAAAATGTATCAGATCTCAAGAGCCATTATAAACCGGTATATCACTGATCCCAGTTCTTACTGAGTAAGAAGAGTTTTGCCCATGAGACCCAGGTGCCTGAAGCTGACCGCCCCCTCCTCCTTCCCTGCTCCTCTCCTCCCCCACCCACAGTGGCAGCCACGGCCCATGCTCCCATGTCTCCATTGAGAAAACGAGCACATACCCCAGCTACGCAGTCTTGTTTTACTATAGTTGACAAATTCTATCCACTGCCCTCTGCTCTCAGCCCACCAGCACGGAGTCCAGGGTCCAGGTCCCTGCCCACCCATCTGGCACGTGCTGCCCCAGTTCAGTCAGATGTGAGGCTTTCAAAAGGAAAACCACCACTTCTCTTTCAATTTTTTTCAATCACGAGCCTAAAAACAACTTAATTTTCGAAAATGCAAATTCACTTCCTGTTACATTTTCATGTTTTTGGCATCACTGTTTTTGAGCCCTGAGTCAGGTCTGTGGTCTTGTCAGGCCTGCATGTGTCGGAGGCCAGCGTGAGGAATCCCCCCCGTGACAAGGTCATGTGGAAGGAAGCCTGACAAAACGCAAGGACGTGATCAGGTTTCAGGGGTTCCCCCTGGAATTTCCTGAGCATCCACCCCCCAAAAAAATAAGAATCTGCCGGCCTTTATACTCTGCTTTTCCACTCTTCTAATATTCTCTGGAAAAAGTCAGATCAGGGCTTTAGTCTTCTGCATTTGAAAGGGATGTTTCAGTTAAACCCCCTCTGATAATTCTCTAGCTTGCCTAACAGGTTCCCCTGGACCTCTTACAGCCTGTGAATTGCTTACAGCCCCCCAACCTCAAGAGGCACAAAGCTTAAAAGCATCTTAAAGAAACAGAGCCTTTTCTAAAGAGTTAAAAATTATACTGGTAGAGGGTTTTCACTGTTGACTCAATGACTGCTGCCAGGCCTCCATATTCTTTATCTTTTAGGCACCTGGGAGGATGTAATCAATGTAAACGGGATATGGAAAAAGATATATAGTAGTTTTGATGTTAGCAACACTAGACTTTTGAGTTAATTACTTTTCTTTGTTATATATCACTGCACTCCTCTTGTGTCCTTGCTATGTAAGAATGTAACTTTATTTAGTGCTTTCTGAGAGTGGCACCAGACTTTGGGAAGATCAACACAAATAAGTCTTCTGGTTGACAAACCCTTATCAGAAAAAAGGCTGTAAAATGCTAACTGGCCCTCTGGCTATAAGATGATGTAAATTACCTAAGACTTGTGTATACAATTAGGTATGCAGAGAGAAAAGCCTGGTTTTGATAAGAGTCAGGGCTGCTGATGCTGCATAATTTTGTATTACCCATTGATCTCTGTGTACAATCAAAAAGGTATAAAAGGACTTTCTAGACAATAGAGGCCGGGGCCAGTCGCTGGACTGGTTTCCCCCGTGTCTCCTCTTTACTCTAATTTCAGGCTGAATTCCCATCTGGGGCATGGAGGCTCACCAAGTCTACTTACTTGTCCCGGCTTCTAAGATCCGTTAAGAGAGAGAGCCCAAGGCGGGGCACTCTCCGATATTCAAACGGATGCCGGCAGCCTAACGTAGATGGTGCAAGTTCGTTGTCTGGAACTTTATTGGCTTTCCACGTAAACCAAGTTATTCAGCCCCCTTTCTCCACTTAATTTTCCTACTACACTATTTCTTCCTAATCTAATCTTATATTAATTAATAAGTTTTCCTCGCCAACGCCATCTCTCCTTCGAATCACCCTGGTTCCACCAGGGCTGGACCCCAGCATACATGCACATCCAGAAGGTGGCCCCAAGCATCGCAGGTTCCACACGGAAACAAGGGCACGGAGGTGGCATCAATTTTTTTTTTCTGATTTTTAAAGTTAAGAAGCATCACAGAAAACAAAACCGAATAAGTAAAAGTGTTCCATACTCCTTCCAGCCTATTTAAATAACAATCAAAGAGCATGCACCAAAGAGCCCATAAAGATATCAAATATAAACCCAACCCCACATCACTATTAAAAACAAATGCTTGGGAACAGGCAGCGACAAGAGGACCCACAGCCCATCAGTGTGAACAGCTACCCCTGTGGTATTCAAAAATCATCAGTGATATATATAATAATCAAAAGAATCTGTCCTGAAAGGCATCATGAAGGCTGAGTAGTCAGTGGCCCTCCTCCAAGGATTAAGGATCTAGAAGATCTCAATCTTCAATAAAGTTCCTGGAGTTTCTCCTGCTTTTTAGTGTCTGGTCGCCAGGGAGGAATCACTAAACTACCAAAATAATCTCACAGAGGAATTCAGTCACTACTTGATGAAGGAAGAAGAGGGTCAAGGTGAGGAGGGGAAAGATGTGATTCTGTTTCCGAATTTTGTATGGACAAATGACCACTGAGCCACCAGGAAAGCCCCTGATCTAGTCCATCATAATGAAAAACTAATAATTTGAATGCTCTGTCTCTCCAGCTTAGGATTAATTTAATTTAGAATTAATTTAATTTACTTAACCTAGGATGTAATTTCCCAGAGTACATTCTGCAGACAGTTGGTTCCCCCAAGATATTAACAGGCATTCATTAGGAAAGCAATTGAACAAAACTGAACCATTTCCTTTACATCAGGGCAGGAGGGGCTTTCCCGGTGGCTCAGACAGTAAAGAATCTGCCTGCAATGTAGGAGACCCAGGTTTGATCCCTGGGTCGGGAAGATCCCCTGGAAAAGAGAATGGCAACCCACTCCAGTGTTCTTGCCTGGAGAACTCCATGGATAGAAGAGGGTGAAATATATATATATATATCAAATATATATACATAATATATGTACACACATATGGTTGGATGGCACGACCGATGCAATCGACATGACCCTGGGCAAACTTCGGGAGATGGTGAGGGACAGGGAGGCCTGGCATGCTGCAGTCCATGGGGTTGCAAAGAGTCAGACATGACTGGGCAACTAAAAAACAACAACAACCCTGTTAGTTCTGTTTCTCTAGAGAAACCTTACTAACCCAAGCCTCAAATCTGGATAACTGAGAAGGCAGAGGTTCTGGCCTGGCTGAGTGGGCATCAGGAACCTGGGGAGGGTCTTCCCATGGAAGTTTTGCAGAAGTCACAGTTACCAAATCAGAATTTCTAAGAGTCAGCAATAAGTAACAGGGAACAACTTCCAATAATTTATGAAGCTTAACTGAATTAATATTTTCCTCCTAAGGGGCCACTCAGGTTAACTAAAATGCCACACTTCTTTGCTTTTTAACTGGAATTTTATTTAGTCCAATGTGGTAACACTGATTTTCTCACTCTCATCAGAAAATTCTTAATGGCAATTCTATATGATTTCAGTTCATGAAAATGAGAAGATGGGGCTTCCCTGGTGGTCCAGTGGTTAAGATCTGCGCTACAATGCAAGGGACATGGGTTTGCTGCTGGATGAACCTGCTGCATTAACACAAGAATGGACTCCGTCATCTCGTCCTCACCAGTTCCTGGGAGGTGGCTCATGGGGGAGAAGTGGACGTGAGGGATGAGCGTGGCGGGGATGGGTGGCAGGGTGCTCGTTCACATGTATAAAAAAGTGATGTATACCCATGGCTGGTTCACTTTGCTACACAGCAGAAACTAACACCACATTGTAAAGCCACTATCCTCCAATAAAATTTTTTTAAATAAGATGAGTGAGAAATCAACATAGATATTGACCACAATCTAGACGGGCCACCTCGGTAAAGAGCAGAGGTGAGAAAGCACACACTTCAAACCTTCCCAGGCTGCGCGGGGCCAAAGGCCAGGCCTCCCGCCTCTTTCCTGTGCAGGGACACTGAGTGTCCCTCACAAAATACTGGCTCCTCTGTTGTTGTTTTTGGAAAACAAACATTTCCTTCCAAGATCCCCCTCCCGGTTAATATCTGTGCTCAGGACTCCATGTCCCTGGACTCATTACTGTGGATTTGTCCAGGTTCGAGATCTCAATTTTGGGATTTCCTCCCCATCTTCCCGGTCTCTCCGGACCCTGCTGAGTTATGATCCGGCCTCCACCAGCCCGGAAGATGCTAAGTGACCCCACCCTATGCCTCAGTCTTCCTCCTTGCTCCCCCTGCTGCCAGGACACGAATCCTTGCAAACGCAGTTACTCTCTTTGTAGTCACTTCCCAAGCCCATTAAAAAGAAGGGAGGGACTTCCCAGGTGGTCCAGTGGCTAAGACTCTGCACTCCCAATGCAGGGGGCCAGGGTTCAATCCTTGGTTGGGAAACTAAATCCCAAATGCCATGACTAAAAATAAAATAAAATTTAATTTAATTTAAAAAAAGATCTCACATGACACAACTAAGACCCAACACAGTCAAATAAATAAATTTTTTTTAAAAGAGAGAAGAAAACACCACTGGACCCAACACTAGGCCTGCGGAGGTCAGCCTCACCCCCATGCTCCTTTCTCACCCCAGGAACTGGGTTTAACCCCCACCCCCACTCCTAGACTTGGTTCTCGAATTCACTTTTGCAAGCAAATGCATGCCACCCAGCATACCATGCTGTGTTCCCCTCTCGTGGTTATGACATCCTCCTAGGAGGTCAACTACCTGCCACTGCATTCTGTGAATAAGAAAATGGCCTGGAGCCCTGCGGCAGAAGGATGCCAGGATGGCCCACCTGTGTGGGGTCTGGGGACTTGACACCATGGGGACAAGTTCCTTCTGTTACATCTGCAGCCTCTTCAGGGCCACCCTCTGGCTTTGCTCTCCCAGACTCCCAGGACCAGCATTCTCCCAGACGGAAGCTGTGCCATGCTGATGGGCTACCTGGCACAGCATTTAATCAGATGGGCTTCCCAGGTGGCACTAGTGGTAAAGAAACTGCCTGCCAACGCAGGAGACATGAGAGATGTGAGTTCGATCCCTGGGTGGGGAAGATCCCCTGGGGGAGGGCACCCATTCCAGTATTCTTTCCTGGAGAGTACCCATGGACAGTGGAGCCTGATAGGCTACACACCATAGCGTCGCAAAGAGTCGGACACAATTGAGCAATCTAGCACAGGGTGTCTGAGTGTGGGCACTCCACCTGTTGTGCCCTTGGCTGTGACTGCCTCTGAGTCTCTCAGTGTCTCTCCACAGACCCCCTTCCGCCAGGAGTTCCATCCGTGTTGGCTGCCTACCGCATCAGGAGGGAAGGTGACTGGGGAACAAGGAATTGAGAACACACATAAAAATATTTGAGAACACAGACACAATAATAAACTTCTGCATTCCCATAACAGCAGTTAAGACCTGAGTTCTTACGACAATCGTCTAGGAAAAACAGGGCAGGTATTACTATGCCCACTTCACAGATGAGAAAATTGAAGCTCTGCGAGATGAAGACATGGACGGAGAAGCCTAGTAGGTTACAGTCCACGGGGTCGCAGAGTCGGACACGACTGAGCGACTTCACCTCACCTCAATATAGTATGTAATTGTATAAATTACAATATATTATAATATATAATATAAATTACAATATATTTATTTATATATACAAATACATAAAATCTTCTATATCCATTCAATATCCACTATATTGGCACTTCCCAGGTAGTGCTAGCGCTAAAGAATGGAGTGGATGCGAGAGACATGGGTTCAATCCCTAGGTTGGGAAGATTCCCTGGAGGAGGAACTAGCAACCCACTCTAGTATTCTCAGCTGGAAAATTCCATGGACAGAGAAGCCTGGTTGGCTACAGCCCATAGGGGTTGCAAAGAGTCAGGTGCGACTAAGCACACATAAACACACACACACACACACACACATCCATTATATATCTTTATCCATTATCATATTTTTAAGATTTTATATATCCACACACAGATTCTACGGAATATGATTCAGTCATAAGAAAGAAGGAAATTCCACCATTTCCAATACCATGGATGGGCCTGGAGCACTTTATGCCCAGTGAGAGAAGTCAGAGAAAGAAAAATACTGTATGATATCGCTTACATGTGAAATCTAAAAAGCCAAACTTGTTGAAACAAGGGGGTCCTTCCACAGACCCGCTCCTTTCAGATTAGTCAAACTCTGACTCTGCCCAAATGAGTTCACTTCCATTTTCAAATTTTGAGCAATCATGTTTTCAATGTATATATTACATATTTCTTAATATTATGACCAAGAAGTTTATCACATTAATTTTTCAGTGTAGTTTGTTGTTTAAAATAATATAATCATCTATATTATATTATATTATATTATAATATAATAATAGTATTATATAATATAATTATAATATATTATAATTATATTATATAATAATATAATCACTACTATTAACTAGGCTTCAATATATCAGTGTTGATTTCATTGTGTTAAATGTACACTCATAATAAAATAGCTGCTGCTGCTGCTAAGTTGCTTTAGTCGTGTCTGACTCTGTGCAACCCCATAGACAGCAGCCCACCAGGCTCCACCATCCCTGGGATTCTCCAGGTAAGAACACTGGAGTGGGTTGCCATTTCGTTCTCCAATGCATGAAACTGAAAAGTGAAATTGAAGTCACTGAGTCGTGTCCAACTCTTAGCTGCAAACCTTTAAAAAAAATGGTGGTTACCAGGGGATGGGGCTGGAGGGATGAGACATACTGTTTAAGGGTACAAGCCTGCAACACATAGTAAATAGACCCTAGAGATCTAATGCACAGCACAGGGAATATGCCCAACAATATTGTAGCATAACCATCAAACTTGCTAAAAGATTGGAACTTAAAGATTCCAGCCACTGAAAACAAAAGATAGTTTTGTAACGTGACAGAGATGCTAATTATTGCTACAATGGCAATCATATTACAATCTATACACTGACAAAATTAAGATGTTGTACAACTTAAATTTACACAAGGTTATACGTCAAATGGGGCTTCTCTAGGGGCTCAGATGGTAAAGAATCTGTCTGCAATGCAGGAGACCTGGGTTCGATCCCTGGGTCTGGAAGACCCCCTGGAGAAGACGAATGGCAACCCACTCCAGTATTCTTTCCTGGACAATCCCATGGACAGAGGAGCCTGGTGGGTTCCAGGGGGGGCCCCAGAGTCAGACATGACTGAGCGACTAACACTTTCACTTTCACTTCATACATCAAATATATTTAAATTATATTTAAAAAAAAGAAAAAGAAAGAAATAGAAGGCAACTCCAAGATGGCTTCATCATAATACATCCTTGTCCTAATCACCTTACCTGAAAATACAAGTGCAGGTACATCCTACATGGTGGATGGTAAGTTCCAACAGGCTGAGAATATGGGGACACATAGGCTCTGAGGGCAGGCATGCCCTGTAACGAGAACTATGCTCCCGTAGCTACGAGCTTATGGAAGGACACGCAGAGACCAGAGGGGCCAGAGGCCAGCTCTACTTAGGGGCTGAGACCAGGAATGAGGAGAAGGAGGGAATGATAGGTATGGACGGATGTTCAAGAGCAGGGAGGGAGGCTATGAAGGGGCACCAGTAAAGAAGTGGGAGGGGAAGAAGGGACAGAAGCGCAGGCGGGGGAAGGAAGGATGGAAGACACTAGCAACAGAGAAGAGCCGAGAGGGGAGAGGAGAAGGAGGACCCACACTTTTCCTGGGTCTCTACGTTTCCTGCTAAAAGGATTGTCCTGGGGAACAGAAGCACTAGCAAGGGCATCAAAGTTTGCTCACCTTCTGTCCGGGGATCAGCCAGCAGAGATAGGAACATAGGCAGCAAGATACAAATCGAAGAAATTAAGAGAACGTTAGCTATTCAGATAAGCCAGAGAAAGGAGAAGAAATATATATGTATTGAAGACAGAAGGAAGAGAAGCAGAAGGTGAGTTAAGTGAGGACACCTCCAGAGGAAAGCGGACGCCTCCATCCGAGGCTGACTTGGGTCGTGTGGCCAGCAGGCCAGGAAAGCATCAGAGGAGCTGAGGTCCAGATTCAAGACGGCGCCTGCACCTGAGAACAGCGATTTGGGAGTGAGGGGTCAGGAGACAGAGGGTAGAGCAGTGCAAATGAAGAGGAGATGGTCACAGCATGATTCTTGTGAAACCAAGACTCTCAGGCACACAACCCCTAAACATGTGCCTCTTATTGGCAAGATGTCTGTAGCTATGTTTATGCCCATGTTTGTTCACTGTTCAGTAGTCATTTGTCCACCTGCCACAGACGTGCTATCCATCTTAATAAGTCTATGAGAACAGAACCCACAGGCTTCATCCTNCCAAGACTCTCAGGCACACAACCCCTAAACATGTGCCTCTTATTGGCAAGATGTCTGTAGCTATGTTTATGCCCATGTTTGTTCACTGTTCAGTAGTCATTTGTCCACCTGCCACAGACGTGCTATCCATCTTAATAAGTCTATGAGAACAGAACCCACAGGCTTCATCCTTCTTGAGTAAAGGGTGCGTGATACGGCATCACACAGCATGGTATGCGATGGATGACTTCTGATGGGGCCGCAGATCTCTTGGTGGTGAGGATGGTGTAAACACAGCCCACGATGCTAATCCAAATGTTTTGCTGACTCTAACCATGTCACTGATAGTGGAGAGGGTGACAAGAAGTCAGGTGATGACCAGGGTTGTGCAGAACACAGCCAATAGGAATTTCTGTGAATGACGGGGAGGGTGGACATGATGATGATGAAGTCATGATCTCTGCAAAGCTAGGTCAACACTTGTGAGATAAGGTGTGTGTGTGTGTGTGTGTGTGTGTGTGTGTGTGTGTGTGTGTGTGTGTGTGATGCGTGCTGCACCCCATCGGCAAGGCTTGCCGTCCACTCTCATTGCCGTGTGTGTGCATGCTCGGTCGTGCCTGACTCTTTGCGACCCCAGGGACTGCAGCCCTCCAGGCTCCTCTGCCCACGAGATTTTCCAGGCAAGAATACTGGAGTGGGTTGCCATTTCCTACTCCAGGGATCTTCCAGACCCAGGGGTTGAACGCACATCTTCCTCATCTCCTGCATTGGCAGGCAGATTCTTTACCACTGTGCACTCTGAAGAAAAGCCTGGGACCTTTCCCAGTGGCCCAGTGGTTAGGGTTTCACCTTCCAGTGCAGGGGATGGAGTTCGATCACTGGTCCAGGAGCTAAGATCGCACATGCCTCATGGCCAAAAAGCCAAAACGTAAAACAGAAGCAATATTGTAACAAATTCAATAAAGACTTTTTAAAAAAGATTACAGACCAGTGATCTGGGGCGGGGGGCGGGGAGAAGAAATGCCTGGCTGGGCTGGAAGGGAGGGAGAAGGGGGTTTAAGGAGAAATTGAAAAGCTGGACCACGGCAATGACCAGGTTCTTGCAGAGCATGTCAGTGATGCTCTGAGGTGACACTGTCTCCCAAGTCCCTTCTGCCCAACCTCGGCGTCCCCAGGGAAGCAAGCATGATTCAACTCCACAACACCCACATCCCACCCAGCCCCTTCCCAACACTGTTCACATGCATCCAGCCCTCGAGAGACCCCAGAACCCGGGAGAAACGTGCTCATACTTTCTTGGTGGGAACTTTGATCTTCAGGAATTCCGCCTCTCGGGCCAGCACCTGCCACGGGGCGTGGATCCGGACGAAGACGGAGCCCTGGCTTTTGCTCTGGACAAAGAAGAAGAAACAGCAGCGCTTAGGAGGCCATAGCTTACGTTCCAAGCTCCCTGATTCTTCCAAGCAAGAAGCCCAGACGTGTTATTTCTTCCGTCTCTGGTTTTTGTTCTCTTTATACCTCACTGGGGGCCAGCCCCCTCCCACCCATATCCCATTCATCGCTTCTGGCTCAGAAATGCTCTCACCCAGAGTGGGGAAGCATTCCCAAAGAGCAGTCCCTGGAGGTCTGGGGACTTGAGAGAAAAAGAGGAATTAAAACAGTTGTGTTCACAGATTTTAAATGTAAGCAATCACAGTTTGCACAGAAATCCCATTAACTATTCTTGCTGAAGTATTGCTGATTTTTAATATTGTATTAGTTTCAGGTGCTCAGCATTGTGATTCAGTCTTTTTGCAGATCATATTCCATTACCAATTATTACAAGATAATGGGTATAATTCCCTGTGCTGAACAGTAAACGTTCATCATCTATTTTCTAACTGGGAGTTACCTCTGCTGGCTTCAGGGGACAGTCTGGAATCTGCCTCTATACTGATATTTTCAGTAAATATTAATATTTTATATTATAATTAATAATTTAATAAAATAATATTAAATTTTTATTTTTGTTCTATGATTTTGCTGTGTCACAGCCCAAATCACAAAGTGGTTCATCTAGCCTATGAGGGACTCCCAGGTGGCTCAGTGGTAAAGAATCTGCCTGCAATGCAGGAGATTCGGGTTTGATCCCCAGTCTAGGAAGATCCCCTGGAGAGAGAAATACCCACTCCGGTATTCCTGCCTGGAGAATTTCACGGACAAGAGGAGCCTGGCTGGCTACAGTCTGTGCAGTCGCAAAGAATCAGACATTACTTAGCAACTAAACAACAACAACAAAAGCTAATGATAAAAATAATAAATGTAAATGGTACAACTCAATATAATATCATAAAAAATAAATCATGGGCAGGATTTTGTGTGAATATGGCTGTGAATTTAGGTCCCAGGATATATCATTCTCTGAATGCACTGATTTCACCCAAAAAAATGTAAAATAAGGAAAGGAAATGCAGTGATGAATATCTGAAAACTAGGTTTTATTGACTCAGCAGCTCATTTGGCCGCAGGCAGTGGCTGCTATAAAAATCGGTCCAGTTACAACATGAAGCTATTAGTTTCTTCTCATCTACAAAGAAAACCTCAAATTTTTTCAGAACAAGGACACAAAGGGGGAAAAATAAAACACTTTCTGACATTAATATAATTCGTTTCATCACTAAAGAATGAAAAAAGACCAAAACAAGCAGGAAACAAAGGGCAAAAGCCTCATCATTGGTATGAAGCTTCTAAAACTACCTGCAAAATCAATTATGAACACTGTATTCACAAAAAAAGCAGCACTAGTCAATAGGGCAATTCCTCATCCAGTGACTCCTGGGAATCCCAAAGCCCCGTGAGATGCTGGTCCATGTGCCACTGACAGTTAGGATAAAGCACTGAGGGCAGAGCGAGGACCGGGTCCTAGCCACCGTACTCTGCAGAGAGACGAGCTCGCAGCTTTCTGACCCATTCTCACCCGCCCCCACACACATGCTACAGGCGAAAGCAGGCTTTGCTGGTTTCCTGAGCATCTCACGAAAGAGGACGCATGGAGACCAGGGCCAAAAAGGCACCAACATTGTGGGCAGCAAAAGGAATGCTCCCCACAGAAAAGCAGCAACAGCCCTCTGCAAAGTCATCCTCAAAGACCAGTTGGTGTTCACCAATACAAGTCTCGGTTTAGCACTGGAGATGCCATTGGAGGCAGCCACGCACACCATCTCAAGGGCTGGGCAGAGAACCGGGGGCTGGGAGAAGACTGCCTTTCGCACCCAACTGACAGTCAGTTCACGGTCATGGGTTCACGGGTTTCTGAGATGATGAAGACAAAAAGACACTTCATGACGCTCATAATGCAAGTGAAGACTGTCTCTCTGATTCTTAACAGCACTCGATGATCCCTTCTATAATTAAGACATCCAGAAGCTACCCCCACCTTGGGGATGAAAGCTGCTTTTGACTTCTAAGGAGGGAGACAGAAGAAGAAAGCAGGATTTCACAAGAAGGCAGAACAGTGTTTTGAAAGCCTTGGATGGTCTAGAGTTGACAAGTGCCTTGGTGACACCCATCACCAAGATGCATCTTTACTGAGTGAATTGTGTGCCTGGATGGAGCGCAGAGGTCGTGTGCTTCAGCTCACAGAGTACGCACGGGGGACCATCACCTCTCTACCCTACTGTTGGAGAGGGAAAGTTCAAACAGTTTGTCCAAAGTTACACAGATAGTAGGATTTTTAGAAAAAAGGATTCGAGGGACTTCACTGGCGGTTCACTGGTTGACTCTTCAAGCTTCTATGCATGGGGCTTGGGTTTGAGCCCTGATCTGAGAACTAAGATCCTGTATGCTACACAGCATGGCCAAAAATAAATTTATATTAAAAAAAAAATAAAGAACTCAAATTCAGGCAGGTTATGCTCTACCTGGTGGTTTTTAGAACATCTATTACACATAGTTAAAAACCACATCCAAGGGCTGCAAGAGAATATAAAGACATGCCTTAGACTAATATTGAATCAAAGGATGAGAGGCATCAAAGAGGCAGTCCTATGAAGAGATACAGAGTCTTTGAGACCCTAAGTGGACACAGTTCAGACAAAACCCTGGAAGTGCCTTTCAGTGAGAAATCGCCCCAATTTCTCTGTCTGTCTATGACTACAATACCGGGACTGCTAGACGGAGTCATCAATTACTTGCTGCTACTTCAAATGGTAATTTAAGCTTTTCTAATTTAGTGCAAAGCAAGAGGAAGACAGAAACCATCTGTGGAGCTGACCTGAAGCCCCAGAAATGATGTTTTCAGTGAAAGATGGCAAAGGGTGCCACCATCCTTCTCTCTAAGATGAAATCATGACTATTATTGATTTTAAAATATTTGGTTTCATCTTTGTTTTCAAATTGTGGCAAACCCCTTTTTCACCTTTATCTGGAAGTGGTGCCTCAAGTGTGCACCAAATGTCCACTAAGCAGCTGCAGATGTTTGAGCAGGGTCGGGAGGGCCAGGGTCCACCTGTGATCTTGGTGGCAGACTGCTAGCTGTCCCCTGACAGCCATTCTTCTTTTCTCTATTCTTCTTTTCTCTATTCTTCTCTATTGATTTGGCTGCATTGGGTCTTAATTGCATCATGCGGGATCTTTCCTTGCAGTGCACAGACTCTCTAGTTGTGTGTGGGGGCCTAGTTGCTCAGCAGAATGTGGGACCTTGTTCCTGAAATGGGCTTCAGACCCTCATCTCCTGCTGGATTCTTAACCACTGAACCGTCAGGAAAGCCCTTCCTTTATTTTTAACCATGTACATGGCCTTCCAGAATGAAGACAGCATCCCCTTTGAAGTTAAGTGTAACCATAACACTAATTCCTAGCCAATGTGGTACAGGTTGGGGGTGAAGCAGCTCCTGGAAACTCCCTGCAAAGACACAAGTGGATGACTTCTGCCCCTTCATCCTCTTCCCTATCACTGGATCTACAGCCTGAAGTGAAAGTGAAGTTGCTCAGTCGTGTCCGACTCTTTGCGACCCCATGGACTGTAACCTACCAGGCTTCTCCGTCCATGGGATTTTCTAGGCAAGAATACTGGAGTGGGTTACCATTTCCTTCTCCAGGGGATCTTCCCGACCCAGGGATCGAACCTGGGTCTCCTGCATTGGAAGGAGGCACTTTAACTTCTGAGCCACCAGGGAAGCCAGATACAAATGTCTTAGACCTCAAGGTCAAAGTCAAGGCCAGAAATAGCAAAGTATCAAGAGAGAAGTTGGGTCTTAACTCTGGATTGTTCCAGCCAACCTGGGCTGCCTCTGGGATTTTGATGTGAAAGGTAAATCTCCACTTTGTTGAGCCCCTGTGGTTTTAGAGGCTCTATGAGCTGCAGCCCAGCCGTATATTAAATGATGAAAATTGTCTCCCAATTGGATGCCTTCAGTCCCTCCAGCAAAGCAAGGTGTTTCTCCATTCTGCTCAAATGGAACCAGTTTCAAAGGAAAATAAAAGCTGGAATGCAGTTGCACTGGTGCTAACATCTAGTCATCATGTTTATTTCATGCCATGTGACATTGTTACCTTATAAAAAGAGCAACACCAAGCTGATATGAAATATTAGCTGGTGTGACTAGCTATGTCTGCTGGAAAAAAAAAAACATGAAAATCCCTTGGGAGAACCATCACCAAATGCAGAAGCTCTTTTTAACTAACCTAGGAATGAACTCCCTGATGTTCAAGCTGGCTTTAGAAAAGGTAGAGGAACCAGAGATCAAATTGCCAACATCCGCTGGATCATGGAAAAAGCAAGAGAGTTCCAGAAAAACATCTACTTCTGCTTTATCGACTATGCCAAAGCCTTTGACTGTGTGGATCACAATAAACTGTGGACAATTCTGAAAGAGATGGGAATACCAGACCACCTAACCTGCCTCTTGAGAAATCTGTATGCAGGTCAGGAAGCAACAGTTAGGACTGGACATGGAACAACAGACTGGTTCCAAATAGGAAAAGGAGTGCGTCAAGGCTGTATATTGTCACCCTGCTTATTTAACTTATATGCAGAGTACATCATGAGAAACGCTGGGCTGGAAGAAACACAAGCTGGAATCAAGATTGCTGGGAGAAATATCAATAACCTCAGATATGCAGATGACACCACCCTTATGGCAGAAAGTGAAGAGGAGCTAAAAGGCCTCTTGATGAAAGTGAAAGAGGAGAGTGAAAAAGTTGGCTTAAAGCTCAACATTCAGAAAACGAAGATCATGGCATCTGGTCCCATCACTTCATGGGAAATAGATGGGGAAACAGTGGAAACAGTGCCAGACTTTATTTTTTTGGGCTCCAAAATCACTGCTGATGGTGACTGCAGCCATGAAATTAGAAGACGCTTACTCCTTGGAAGAAAAGTTATGTCCAACCTAGATAGCATTTTCAAAAGCAGAGACATTACTTTGCCGACTAAGGTCCGTCTAGTCAAGGCTATGGTTTTTCCTGTGGTCATGTATGGATGTGAGAGTTGGACTGTGAAGAAGGCTGATCGCCGAAGAATTGATGCTTTTGAAGTGTGGTGTTGGAGAAGACTCTTGAGAGTCCCTTGGACTAGTATTACTTTTACTGTGTGCTTTATTTCTACTATTATTACATCAGCTCCACCTCAGATCATCAGGATTTCAGCATAGGTGTGCATGCGTGGAAAGTCACTTTAGCCATGTCTGACTCTTTGCAACCCCATGGACTATAGCCCACCAGGCTCCTCTGTCCATGGGATTCTCCATGCAAGAATGCTGGAGTGGGTTGCCATGCCCTCCTCCAGGGCATCTCCCCGACCCAGGGGTCGAACCTGTGTCTCATAAGTCTCCTGCATTGGCAGGCAGGTTCTTAATCACTAGAGCCACCTGGGAAGCCCCCCTTCAGCATAGGATGGGAATAGAAAGAGCTTGGGCTTTGGATTCATGTACACTGGGACCTGGATCCTGGATTTTACAGCTGTAGGGCACTGGGCAAGTCAGTTAGCCAAGAGAGCCACCGTTTCTTCACGTGAACAAGGAAGATGAGAAAGACTGCAGAGCTCCTAAGAGGAACTGAGGTACCGAATGCAAGATTCCCGCTGTGAGGTCTGAATGTGAACCATTCACGAGGTGTCAGCCATTGCGAAGACTGAGGATTCACTCCTCCCAATCAAGATGACGGCTTTTTTACTGCAGGGACAGGGTCTGACACTTCATTTGTGCCCCCCAAGCACCTGGCACAGGCTGGACACAGAATAGGTCCTCCCAGAGTTCTTGCAAATGATAGAACAGACCAGTAGCTCAGACGGTAAAGAATCTGCCTGCAATGCAAGTTCGATCCCTGGGTCAGGAAGATCCCCTGGAGGAGGGCATGGCAATCCACTCCAGTGTTTTGCCTGGAGAATCTCATGGACGGAGGAGCCTGGTGGGCTACAGTCCACTGGGTCACAAAGAGTAGGACACAACTGAAGTGATTTATGCAATCCTATTGGATTAAAATCCTGGTTTGCTAACTGCCTTGAAATTTTTGTGTGTGCTCAGTCACTCAGTCATGTCCGACTCTTTGCGGTTCATGGGCTATAGCCCACCAGGCTCTTCTGTCCATGTAATTTTCCAGCAAAATACTGGAGTGGATTGCCATCTTCACGGACACAACTGAAGCGATTTACGCAATCCTATTGGATTAAAATCCTGGTTTACTAACTGCCTTGAAGTTTTTGTGTGTGCTCAGTCACTCAGTCATGTCCGACTCTTTGCGGTTCATGGACTATAGCCCACCAGGCTCTTCTGTCCATGTAATTTTCCAGCAAAATACTGGAGTGGATTGCCATCTTCTGCTCCGGGGAATCTTCCCAACCCAGGGATTGAACCCACATCTCTTGCATCTCCTGCACTGGCAGGTGGATTCTTTACCACTAGTGCCACATGGGAAGCCTGCTTAAAGTTTCTTTTGTCTATAGGATTTTCAAAATGTCCCATGGACCTACGGGAATCTTCTGGTTCAAAGTATTATTCACCTCCGGAATCTGAAGATGTGGTCAAAAAGCATTACTTTGTGAAACCAACCTGAAATTTAACATTAAAGTATAAGAAATTAGGCATCAGAGCATATAATCCATCCCTAGAAGAGATTTCATAAATAACTCATCACGGTGACTGGAGGGGCTCCCAAATCTCACCAGGCAACTAAAATTCAAGTTCATGTGAAATAAGCTGTAATATAGAATTTGGTTCTGGTCATCAGAGAAAGGAGAACCAACTCACAAAAGTTTCTCTAAGAAAGACAAATGCATCCATCCTGGGGATGCACTTATCCCTGGGGTAACAAATGTGAAATACATGACAGGGCAGGAACTTCCCTCCAGCGCAACTGAAAGGTCTCATAAAACCACGCAGCTCCTTTCACTGTGACTCCATTAAAAAAAAAAACAAACAAACACTAAAAACTCTGTCTCTCCAGTTCCTGGGTTTCAAGAGGAAGCACCCAAGAAAAGGCTGACAGCGCTCTGGTCAGAGGAAATGGACAGTCCTCAGCCGTCACCTGACACCTAGCTCTTTCAGTCTTTCAGTGGGTATTGTCAGCTGGTTTTCTTCACCTGTAAGTAAACCAACAGAAACCTGAGTACACAGGAGGCAAAGTCAGGTCCCCATCTTGAACCTGTGCCCTAACTCATCTGCCAGTCTCTCCCTTCCTCCTTCTTCTTTTAAGAAGATGTGACACACATGTACAACGGAATATTACTCAGCCATTAAAAAGAATGAAGGAATGCCATCTGCAGCAACATGGATGGGCTGAGAGAGGGTCACACTCAGTAAAGTAAGTCAGACAGAGAAGGAGAAATATATGACATCCCTTACATGTGGAGTCTAAAAAGAAAAGATACAAATGAACTTACAAAACACAAAGAGACTCACAGACTTAGAAAAGAAACTTAGGGTTACTGGGGGGAAGGGATAGTTAGAGACTTTGGGAAGGTCATGTCCACACTGCTACATTTAAAATGGATAACTAACAAAAGACCTATTGTATAGCACATGGAACTCTGCTCAGTGTTATCTGCCAGCCTGGATGGGAGATGGGTTTGGGGAGGAATGGATACATCTATGGACAGTGACTGCAGCTATGAAATTAAAAGACACTTGCTCCTTGGAAGAAAAGCTATGACAAACCTAAACAGCATATTAAAAAGCAAAAACATCACTTTCCCAACAGAAGTTTGTATAATCAAAGCTATGTTAATCTGTACAGATGTGACAGTTGGACCATAAAGAAGGGTAGGTGCCAAAGAATTGATGCCTTCAAATTGTGATGCTAAAGAAGACTCTTGAGAGTCCCCTGGACTGCAAGGAGATCAAACCAGTCAATCCTAAAGGAAATCAGTCCTGAATATTCACAGGAAGGACTGATACTGAAACTGAAGCTCCAATACTTTGCCACCTGATGCAAAGAGCCAACTCATTGGAAAACACCCTGATGCTGGGTAAGACTGAGGGTAGGAGAAGGGGGTGACAGAGGATGAGGTGGTTGGATGGCATCATTGACTCAATGGATATGAATTTGAGCAAACTCTGGGAGGCAGTGAAGGACAGGGAAGCCTGACATGCTGTAGTCCATGGGGTCGCAAAGAGTCGGACACAACTGAGTGGCTGAACAACAACATATGTATGGCTGAGTCCCTTCACTGTTCACCTAAAACTACCTCAACATTGTTAACTGGCTATACCACAATACAAAATAAAAAGCTTAAAGTTAAAAAAATAAAGTAGATCCAACAGCAAGCAGATCTGATCACACAAGCTCTGTCCAGTAGTCCTGGTATTGCTCAAGTCTCCACCTGACCAGGAGCCCTTATACAGGCCTCTCAGGAGGGCATCTCTGTTCCTCTCAGTAGCCCCTGGTCCTCACTGCATCCACAGGTCACCACTCCCGCCCCTAGAGGTCTACTGCATCGGCATGCGTGTATCACCAGCATGAGTGTATCCTGATGCTCACAAAACACAGCTGAACTGAACTGGAGCTGGAGGTTCCTGGAACCTCTGTGCCTTATAGGATTATAAGGCTGCTGCAGCATTAAGGAAAAGAATAAGAGATGCTCTGATGGATAAAGAAAGTCTTGGGTCTCTCTACTTGCCAGCCATCAGACTTCCACATGCTATTCAACACGCCGTAACTGACGGCTCAAAGCAGGGCCTACTGACAGCCATGGTGCTTTTCAGAAGACAAAACTGACTTGAAAAAAAAAAAGAACTGACTTGGCCCGAGGACTCTGGAGTTTGAAGAGCCCTCCAGCAATGCTTTACATCTTTCTCAAGTAGGAAATGAAGACCCAGAGCCCAGGAGACTGAGTTGCTGGGTTATGGACATACAGCTAGCTAGTAGCTGGGCCAGGAATGGAATCCCGGTCTCCCGGATCGCAGTCCATCCCCTGACGCTTGCGACAGCAGCACATGCCCGAGGGCTCTCAACCCACCAGGGCAATCCAGTGTCCCTCTCCCTTCATGAGAGATTAGGTGGATAGAGGACAGGGGGCTGGGATGGGGGAAATCGCGCCCCAAGCCACCTCTCTCTGGAGCTCCAGCCACCGCTCAAAACCCTCGTTAGGGACTGGAGGTCACGCACTCCTGGTGAGGTTATCCATATTGTTTATGTCTCGCTGTTGTTTTCCAGAGATTGCATGTGGCTGCATCGGACCATGTCCTCCCTCTGGAGAGACAAGAGTGAATAGGAGGCCGTCCCAGCCAAATGCTGGAAACCGATACTCCACAAGCCTCCTTCCCCTGCAGCCCGGCCAAGCCACCCCGACGCTAACCCCAGACGCCTGCGTGTGCTCCAGGCCCAGCCCTGCTATGAGAACACCAGCTGCAGTGCATCAAGGCCCCAGATCGAGGCTGCCAGGGTGGGCGGTGGGGAGACGATAGAGAGGGACCAAGGGTGGCAGACGCCTCCCAGATGTCCCCAACCCAGGTCACCTCAGATCTATGAGTAGGGGCTCCCACATTCTCAGATCACCAAGGTTGACATCTACGCAGCTGGAGAAGTGACACCAGGCAGCCTGAGACTGTGGCCAGTGCAGGCATCATTGCAGAATAAGGAGGAGGGCGGGGTGCATGAAGAGCTGAGAGCAGGGAATGCCTCGTGCCCCTGGAGGAACACCTGGTCTACCCATGTCATTATTAAGACCAAAGACTTAACTTCTTGCACGAACTTTCAACCCAAGGTCTGGGGACAGGCTCCACCTGGGCCTCCCAAAGACACAGTGGCTTGGAATTAGGCTCAGGGAAGAACTTTCTGACTGTCAGAGGAAAGGTGAAACCCTGTTTTCCTGGGAGACCCGGAATGATTCTCCTCTCTAACCCTCTCCGCCCGGGGCCAAGGGGAGGATGCATGCATGATCGGCAAAGATGGAGGGCAGGGCCAACTGCCCATGAACACTGTCCCAGGGACCATCCCCCAAAATAGCAGCAGATGACTGCTTTCATGGGAAAGGCTACCCCTAGTCCCCAAGCAAAACTGGGAGCAGTCCAGCCAGGGTCCTATGGAAATGGAAACCCAGCCACTCTTCATAATTTTGTCAAAACAAAGAGCCATCACCAAAAGTTCCCGGGAGTGGGAGGCGGCCTTCCATGCTGGGTGGACCCCTTGCGTCGGCTACCAGAATGGAGAGGCACCCAGAAGAGATGATCTCTGGACCTGGCCACACAGGATTTAATCTGTGCACTGGGACCACTGTGTTCCAGAGAGAAGCCACCTAGGAAACCTCTGTTCAAGCCCAGGTGAAGAGGAATTGGGGAGGGGGCAACCCAGCAAAAATTAAGGGGTCAGATCCTCTTTTACACCAAGGGCCAAGAAAGTCAGTTCCCCATCTAATCCTTTAGCTGCAGGGCCCCCCAGGGCAACCCAGCACCCTGGAAGGACTGGGACCACATGAGGTGTCAGCAACAGAGTGGGATTAAGCGTTCTGTCCATCTCAAAAACCCACAGAAGCAGTGGGGGAATCGTCACCCCTGCCATGGTCATGGAAAGGTCACGGGTACTAGGGTCTGAAGACTTACTGGGTCTCGGGCCCCACCTCTGTCACTTCCCAGCTGCATCATTTTGGGCTTTGTTTTTTGTTTTAAAGATTTTTTTTTTTTTTGTTGTGGCTCATTTTTTTAAGTTTTTATTGAATTTGTTACAATAAGGCTTGTTTTATGCTTTGGGTTTGGGGGCTGGGAGGCATTTTAGGGGAATCTTAGACCCCCAACTAGGGATCAAACCTGTATCTCCTGCATTGGAAGGAGAAGTCTTAACCATGGGACCACCAAGGAAGTCCCTGCCACACCATTTTCAGCAAGTCACCAAAGCACTATTAAAATAATTGTGGTGGTGGTTTAGCTGCTAAGTCGTGTCTGACTCTTGAGACCCCATGGACTGTAGCCCACCAGGCTCCTCTGTCCATGGGATTTCCCAGGCAAGATTACTGGAGTGGGTTGTCATTTCCTTCTCCAGGGGATCTTCCCAACCTACGGATAGAACTAGGTCTCCTGTATTGCAGGCAGATTCTTTACCAAATGAGCCACCAGGGAAGCCCATTAAAATAACTGTAACGATTAATAATAATACCACCTGGAGGGCAGAAGGAAGGACTCTACAAGGGACTCATGGAATCTTCTGCGGGTGGTGGATACGCTCATTATCTTGATTATATGGTGGCTTCATGGGTTTGTACATATGCCCAAAGTCAACAGATTAGATCATTTTAAATATGTACAGTTTATTATAATCAATTATACCTCAATAAGGCTAGAAAAAAAAGATATGCAAAAATGTAAAACAATGCCATACTTTCTTACAATTTTTTTGCTTTGAAAAATACTATTTTTCATTAAGATATGTTATTTATAACATGTTGGAGAAGGCAATGGCACCCCACTCCAGTACTCTTGCCTGGAAAATCCTATGGATGGAGGAGCCTGGTAGGCTGCAGTCCATGGGGTCGCTAAGCGTCAGATACGACTGAGCGACTTCACTTTCCACTTTCATGCATTGAAGAAGGAAATGGCAACCCACTCCAGTGTTCTTGCCTGGAGAATCCCAGGGACGGGGGAGCCTGGTGGGCTGCTGTCTATGGGGTCACACAGAGTTGGACACGACTGAAGTGACTTAGCATAGCATAGCATTTATAACATGTTAGTTATGTTTAATAAAAATATTATTTATTTAAAATATGTTATATATTGTTGTTGTTGTTTAGTCGCTAAGTCATGTCCGACTCTTTGTGACCCCATGGACTGTAGCCCAACAGGCTCTGTCCATGAGATTTCCCAGGCAAGAATACTGGAATGAGTTGCCATTTCCAGCTCCACGGGATCTTCGATCCCTTCTCAACCCGGGGATCTAACCCAAGTCTTCCTGAATTGCAGGTGGATTCTTTACTGCTGAGCCACCAGGGGAGCCCCACATCTGGTTAGTTTTTAATTAATAAAGAGGCACTGGGCTTCCCAGGTGGCTCAGTGGTACAGAATCTACCTGCCAGTGCAGGAGATGCAAGAGACAAAGGTTTGATCCCTGGGTCCAAAAATACCCTGGAGTAGAAATAGCAACCCAGTCCAGTATTCTTGCCTGGGAAATCCCACGGACAGAGGCACTTGGCGGGCTCCAGCCCATGGGGTCGCAGGGTCAGAAACGGCTAAGCACATACACATACAAGATATTCAAAAGCTAGTACTGATTCCGTGATCTCTCAGAATCAAATGAGATTATATGCAGAAAACTGTTTTGCAAACTCCAAAGTATGTATTAATATAAAAGGATTTTTAAAGAGACAGTTCAGGGGTAGCCATTGCCAAATCTCTGCCCTGGGACTCAAAGTGTAGAGAGCATCTCCTGCCCCTTGACCTCCACGGGATGCTCCCACGCTTCTTGGATCCCACTTGAGAGAAATCATATCTGAGCCCACCCACCATGGCAATAGTTCCTGGCTTACCTGAACACCCCCGAGTGAAGTTAAAGGAGAGCTTTTCCCTGGGAGTTTAGAATGTGGGAATAACAGACAGAACAGAATCCGGGAGTCAGAGACCAAATTTCTACCCAAGAAGAGGATAAAACTCCAAACCCCCAGAAGATGTTGGCAGAAAGGAGAGGGCCTCTCCCAAAACCAGGCTCCCGACACAAAGGCCCAGCCCCAAACAGAGGGGAAAAGGTCATGGATAAACCAGAGGAAAATACTGCCCTTTCTGATTCGTCACAGAACAATTCTGGACAGTCGACAATCCCCAAGTGGAATCAGATGTTGCAGACGCCAGCTCTCAGCAACCCCTCACCCCACTGGGATACTGAGAGCACGTCAAGGCTCAGAGAAATGGAAGGCAGCTGCCGGGCAGGGGGCTGGTGGCTGATACTGATAGATACCTTGATCAAGGATGATTGACAGGTCCTGACTGCACTGGGACAGTCTCAGGTTATTTCTTCTGCTCCATTGTTCTATCCAGTGTGACATCTTAGTTAGTATTACCCGAAAAGTCCCAGATTGGCCAGTGAATCATAGAGTCACCCTATGGATCACCAAGTTCAATAGCCATCATACCTTTGGGCAGGAAAACCCAGTATCTCCTTCCTGACCTGCATGTGATAAATGTCCCATGCAGAGAAAAGCATTTCTGGGCATTTGAAAGCCCATCATGTTACCTCTAAAAAGTACCCATCTCTCTCATTATTCCTCCTAACTCAAAACTTATGTCATTTCTTGATTTAGACACTTGTCTTCCCTCCTCCGGACACTTCTATAAAACCTTCAGACCATCAGTCATCAACTCCCCTTTTCTCCCCTCCAAAAGATGTGGCCTTGCTGTGTCTGAGCAGTGACTCACCCCTCCCTGAAGGAATAGCTCCACTGTTTCCTACAATTCAATCATCCCAGCATATTTCAATTCAACAAGTATTTATTAGGCAACAACCGTGTGATCAGCAATGTGCTAAGAGTTAAGGGCACACAGAAGAAATATAAACTGTCATATGGCTTCAAGTCTCCTTGGAAACCAGATAAATGATATCTAACACATGAGACAAATGAATAACATCAAGACTGGGGTGATTAATGCCCAAATGGACAGGACAACTAATGAACGCTCATTTGTTGGCCGTCTCCCCTTTCACTCATCAATAATTGCCAGGTTTTAAGCCCAGAGAAATATGCCTCCCGGTTCTCAGTTATATATTTGACTCCAACACCAATTCCAAAATCACCCCCCATCACAGTTATTGGTTCTGGAATATGTTTGTAATGCAATCGAAACCGATTAAGATATGAGGAAATGTTGGCTAGGGTTTCAGGACAAAGCGGCTTTCTCTTTCTGCCAGAACCCTGGGGAGGACAGTGGCCATCAGGGGAAGGCCTGGGTCAGCCAAGGGACCACTGAGTAGGCAGAGGATGGAATGGACTCTGCAAAAGGTTGAACAGAAAGGTAAAGAAATAGGAGGTCCTTGGGAATATCCTGTGAGTTGCTGGATCAATCCTCAACAGGCTTACTTTCTGATTACATGAGATTATAAATTCCCTTTGTTTTGTTTTTTAAAGCAGTTGAGTTGGGTTTTCCGTTAACAGAACCAAGAGTTCTCAGTGATGTAAGAAACCAGTGGAAGAGCTGACTCTGGGCGGGAGGGGCCAGAAAGAGGCCCTGGAGGACAAGGAACGGGCTTCAAATATCATGACAGGATTTATATATGGTGTGGGTGGCATTAGTGAAGCTGGGGAGCCGAGGGCTGAGATGCGGCCCTACCATCCACTATGTTGCTGTTGCCCATGAACCTCACAACAGCGCCCTTGATGGGTCAGCCCTGTGCGTTCCCCTGGATTCATTACATCTTCAACAAGATAAACAATAACAAGTCCTCCATCAGGAAACCCCAAAAGAATGCCTCCCTCCTTCTCCTTCTCAGTGGAGCTGGGAACCGCTTCCTATTTTCCAGCAAGACCAGAAGTGCAGCAGACAGGCAGTGACTGACCACCTGCTCTGGGGCTGGGTCTAGGCCACGGTCCACAGAATGAAGGAGAAGCCTCCCAGGTGTGGCTGTGGCCTTCTTGAGGCGAGAGGAGGCAGGCTTCTTGAAGGCATACTTCTGACTCTTCTAGGAATCATTAGCCCTAAGTAATCTTATACAGGGAGGCAGGCTTTGCACAAGTACAAAGAAGCTGTACAATCGTCTACAACTTAGTCACAAGCTTTCGTCAGCCAAAGAATGATTTCTTCCAACCAAACATTGCATGGGGCTGCCCACACTGACCTCTGGAAGCCAGAGCTCCACCTGCTCGCCCCGACTTGGCCCTGAAATGTTCTCTGCGTCTCTACAAACCACAGGAGTTGTACCAGCCCCTTCGGAAATGGGTGGGAGCTCTTCTGTCACAATGACAGAGGAGCATCGCTACCATTTAGTGAATGAAGGTAAAGGATGTCAAACATGCCTCAAGGGCCTTGGAAGTCCCACCCAAGGGGGAAAAAAATGATCCTTCCTGAAACATGGGCTTCCCTGGTGGCTCAGAAGGTAAAGTCTCTGCCTGCAATGCAGGAGACCTGGGTTCGATTCCTGGGTCGGGAAGATCCCCTGGAGAAGGAAATGGCAACCCACTCCAGTACTCTTGCCTGGAAAATTCCATGGACGAAGGAGCTAGTAGGCTACAGTTCATGGGATAGCAGAGTCAGACACAACTGAGCAACTTCACTCACTCACTCACTCCTGAAACATAAAATGTTCCATCAAGAATCACTGCCCTAGGGCTCAGAGAGACTTCGAAACCAATGTGCTACCCACAGATCTTCAGACTTGACCTAAAAGCTGGAGTTAACATTGATGACACCATCCCACCTCCCTGACTCTATCCCCATCCCACCAGACTCAGCCTTGAGAGATATTCAGGTAGAATTTAGAAAAGTTGGTTTATAAGTACAATGTGCTCACTCAGTCGTGTCTGACTCTGCATCCCCATGGACTATAGCTGGCCAGGCTCCTCTGTTCATGAGATTCTCCAGGCAAGAAAACTGGAGTGGGTTGCTATTTCCTTCTCCGGGGATCTTCCCAACCCAGGGATCGAACCTGAGTCTCTTGCATCTCCTGCATTGGCAGGCAGATTCTTTACCACTAGGGCCACTTGAGAAGCCCTCGTTTATGAGTAAAGGCTATTAAATTAACTAAAACCTAGATCTTGGCCTGACAGAGATGCACTGATCAGGGACACTTAGAAAAATGAGAAAAAGGAACAGAGAAGTTGATCATTCTGTGGACTTCCAAAAATATCCAGAATTAACTCATCTGCCAAGGGGACCATGAAAATAATCCATCAGCCCTGAGTGGTTGGGAGGCCAGGGGATGAAGCAGATGGGGTACCTGATAGCTGAGGGCATTAAAGGAAAAGCTCAGAGAGGTTCAGCTTCAACCCTTGGCTCTGCCATTGACTTCCTGTGTGACCACAGAGACACGAGGTGGTCTCTCTGAGACTCAGTTTCCTTTTTGGCAAAATAGAAAAATAACAACCCAGAAGCAGCAGTACCAGTGAGCCCACGGTGTGCTAGTGAAGCTCAGCAAGAAGAGAAAGGCCCTGCACACGGTGCCTGGCGTGGGACAAGCAGGTGCTCGAGACCAATAATAACTGGTTTCTGCAGGCGGAGTCGCCTGGCCAAAGGAATTTGAATCGGGGGTTTGTGCAAGCCGGCTTCCAGCTTCCTCCCTTCTTTCCCAGAAAAACCTGGCTCCCAGGGCATTTTTTTCTCTCTATGAGGCGAGAGCCCTGTTTGGAATACATCCCATCTACGCGGCCAAAACAGGCTTTTCCACAGTGCGTCTCTGCACACACACCTCGAGGAACTGGCCCTGCCAGAGGCCCCTCCCCACGGCCCCAGGTCTGGAAGAAAAGGGTCATCAACCACACTAATTAAATCTGCAGATGATAACAAACCGGGCGGTGCTGCGAACAGCACCAGAGAGGATGAGGAAATACACGAGGAGGGACCTGGGGAGTTCAGGAAATATGGGACCGGAAATAACAAAATGAGAGTCGATGCTGAAGAATGCAAGTGACGCTCACTGGGGGGAATAATCAGATGCATGGACTCTGGCGCTAGTAGAGGGAGGGGGAGGCTGGGAAAAGGCTGAGGAGATGAAGTCTTGTGGGGGATGACAGGTGGCAAGTGGAAGAGTGGGGAACAAGAGGGGAGCTGCAGCGAGCCAGGCTCCAAGCCTGGGGGTAAGAGCTGACACAGTGTGTGCAACTGCGGCAGACCCAGGCCCTGGGCCCAGGTGGCAGGGCTGAGCCGAGCAGCCCTCTCCAAGGTGGGCCTCCATCCACACCTCCTCCAAGAAGCCCACCCAAACTGCTCACCTGTCACTCATCTGTGACAAGCAATCCCATGTTTGATTGGTGGGCATCTTTCCAGGTCTGACTCCCATACTGACACCAAACTCTCAGCTCCCAGGGGCAATGCCCCAGCTCCCAAGTTCACTACTATGCCTAGGGGAGCTTTTCAATGGAAAGGAGGGTGACACCATCTTCAACAACACAAGAAACAGCAGGATTTCTGTCTGCAGGTCCTTGTGGGTCAAGGTCATGTCTGAGGCTTCTCCGTCATCTCTACACCCTCAATGCTGGTGTGATGCTCAGGGCACGGTGCCCCTGAGCCAATGCAGGTCTGTTTAACCCGTTTTCAGGCATAACACAAACCCTAGGGTAGGTCCAAGAGGACGAAGGATGTGTCTGTGGAACACAATGTGTGTGACAGGGACTCTTCTGATGTCACCACGATGCAGGGATCCAGGATGCTCCAGGGGCCTCCCTGAGGCGCCCACCCGCTCTCAGATGAAGACCTATAACCAATAATCACAGTCCGTAATAATCGGGAGAAGGTCTAACACTTGCCGTGCAGAGAAACCTCACGGCCGCCGAGATCACCCCCAAGTCAGGCTTCCATGGAGAAGGGCAGGAGCCCCTCTAAACCAAACAACTCTTAAGAACATGTTCTCATCACGCAAGTGTGCCTTAAGGGAGGAAGAAAGCTAATACCAAGCATCAGCTTGAAGCTCAGTCCCCTTTGGCATCAGGAGCAACAGGAGGGAAAGTAAATGCTAACCATTCTGGAGAAACTCCCTGGAGAGGCCAGGATAGAGGGATTTTTCAAGTGCCTTCTACACAAAGCAGATTTTTTCTCTTGCAGTGCAGGAGACCTGGGTTCGATCCCTGGCTTGGGAAGATTCTCTGGAGGAGGGAATGGCAACCCATTCCAGTATTCTTGCCTGGAAATTCCCATGGACAGAGGAACCTGGCAGGCTACAATCCATGGGGTCACAAAGAGTCGGACAAGACTGAGTGACTAACACTTTCACTTTCACTTTTTTCCAGCATCCGCACCGTCCACTAGGACTGATGGGACCAACAGAGGAATGGCAGAAACCCACCGTGGGCAAGTGGCATGGACAGAGAAGCCTGGCAGGCTACGGTCCACTGGCAAGTGGCAAGACCCCAGGTCGCCTACAGGCCCAGCCCACTGGGAGCCCCTGGCTGGCTGGAAAGCCCAGCACAGCCCACTTAGAATCCTTCACAGACCTTGCACACAGGACATGTCCGGGAAGCTTCATGAATGTTTCCAAGGCCAGAGAAATCTGGAGAGGGTGCATCATCTAAGTTCCTTTATATCCATCCTACAATCCAGAATATCAGAGAAGGAGCCCAGAAACTAGTCCCGAGATATCCTATAGCCAGGTCCAGGTAAGTAAGATAACAGGAAAAGGTGTTTTCAATCCTCCTCCTCCTGGCGGCCAGCTGTTTCCGAGAGCTCTCCATGGGCTCTTTCACACGTCTCTGGCCTTGCTCCAGAGGGTCTGTGCCCTGGGCGTTCATGTGGGCTGACCTACCTGTCACTGGACCCACATCCTTTCCAAATAACGGAGGCCCTGGGATGTCCCCAGGATGCTCACTCTGTTAGACTCTCACCCAGGGACTTCCAAGTGACAAGTCTGTCTATGACGAGGCCATCCTTCTGAGGCACTGGAGGCCTATGAAGGTCTGATTCCACCAGCTGAACTGAGATGGGGCTTTGAAGACTTCACCCCACCAGTGACTCACAGGAGACCTCGGCCCACAGGAAGGCTGATGGGTGACATGGGAGGGCCCCAGGGCATTTCCCAAGAGGCTCAAATCACACCACTGGGCGGTGGCCGCACAACTCTGTTCATATAGTCCAAACCCCCAGGCCCCACACTTGGGGGGGATGCACTTGACAGGACTCTCTCTCACTTTTCCGAGAACCACGCTACCCAAACCTCCATTTCTGCCCACGAAGAGGGCTGTCCCTGCCAGGACTCCGGGCAAGCTTCCTAAATAGTCTTGATCTCAGGAAAAGGACGTGGCCCTGGTCCCAGGAGGAGGCTGCTATAATGGAAAAACACAAAAGAACAAACAAACAAACAAAAATAGCGGGCTCCAGAATCTGACAGCTCCGTCAGATTGTTATGATCTTATAAAAAATGTTTATGATCTCACATGACATTGATGGTGGTTATTTCACCTCTCTGAGTGCTGACCCATGGAATGGGCCACGCTTCAGGGGTGAGGAGGTGTGGGGACGCGGTCCACGGCACGCCCACGGCAGGTGCATGTCACATGTTCCCTTCAGTGACAAGACACTGTTTGCACTGGAGTCTTTTTCATTTCAATGTTTGGTGACCTGGGCTGGACACTGAGGTTCCTAGAAGTGACTGATTTCCATGCTACTGTAGATAAATGAGGCCAATGCCTGCGTGCGTGTGTGCTCGGTTGTGTCCAGCTCTTTGCCACCCTATGGACCGTAGCCCGCCAGGCTCCTCTATCCATGGGATTCTCCTCCTCCAGGGGATCTTCCCAACCCAAAGATCGAACCCACATCTCCTGCGTCTCCCGCATTGGCAGGTGGATTCATTACCAGTGAGCAACCTGGGATGCTCAAATGAGGCTAACAACTGGCTTTCCAGCCAGCCAGGGGTGAAAGGGAGGGCTGAGGACTGGGGGGAAGCCCTGAAAGGTCAGAACTGGCTAACTGGAAGCACCTGACACAGCCTTCTTTCTTCCTCACCCTCAGGATACCTAGTGTCCTTGGTTCTTGAACTCTGGCCTCCGGCTCTCCTGCTGGACCGCTAAGCCTCTGACTCCAGACAGCACTGGGGTCACCGTGCAGATGGCAAACACTGTCCGTCATTTGCTGGTCTCCATGGGCAAATACCGTCCACCTCGCTCTGCACCGAAAGTCCCCTGCATTCCCTCCCTATCCCCATGCTCACCACCCCACCTCTCTGGGGGATTCAGGCCAGAGCCAGCCCAGCACCTGGGGGAGCCAGGGAGCCCCTGGAAGGATGAGGGGGGAGGAGCATGTCCCGTGGACTGGGGAGGGGCTGAGCCGGAGCATACTTGCCGGCTGTTCTGGCCTTTCCATCAAGACGATGGGACAAATGAGGTGTTTCTGTCCATCACCGAAGATGCACGGCATTCCAAATGACTCCTCCTCGAGCTGATGGGGGTGCGCGGGAGAGAAAGAAGCTCCGTGCTCAGGGCTGGTGGAGCGTTTTGTAAGAAAGAGCTGCAGTGGCCAGAGCGTGGGTGACAAACCGCACTGGGCGCGGGGAAGCCGGCCAGGGCTCGGGGGCAGCTTCGCAACCTTGCAACACCAGCTGTTACCATGGAGCCGTGACACTGCCTGCCCCCCCGCCCCAGCCAAGGAAAAGGGGTGGGGCGAGGCCTCAGTGCTCAGGGCTTTCCCACATCCATGGGGTCCCCGGTATGAACAAGGAGGGACTCACAGAGAGGAACCAGACACAGACTGGGAGACCCTACAAGACACTAGGAAATCAAGGTGGGGCTAGTGGTAAAGAACCTGCCTGCAAACGTGGGAGACTAAGAGGCCCGGGCTTGATCCCTGGGTCGGGAAGAGCCCCTGGAGAAGGAAATGGCAACCCACTCCTGTATTCTTGCCTGGAGAAACCTACGGACAGAGGAGACTGGCAGGCTACAGTCCATGGGGTTGCAAAGAGTCAGACACAACTGAAGCAACTTAGCACACACTCATGAGACACTAGGAAAAAAGACCGGGAGTTTAGGAGTTGCAGAAGATTTAAAAGAAGGGGGCTGTCAGGGAGAAGCCATGTTATCCAGTCCTTCCCGCTAAGAGCCAGGGCACGGGGTCGGGATCCAGGGCTCAGCCCACCCCCAGGAGGAGGGCAGAGGACGCCCACCTGAGCTGCCACCACCGCCTGGAGGAGCTAAGAGACATGGTCTCCTCGCCTCACTTCACAGAGTCTCCAGGCAAGAGTACTGGAGTGGGCTGTCATTCCCTCCTCCAGGGGATCTGCCCGACCCAGGGGTCGAAGCCGTGTCTCCTGCATCTCCTGCTTTGTAAACAGTAGGTGTTCAATAGATGCGTCCTTTAGTGCTCTGATCTCAGGGCACATTTCACATCTCCTGACCTAGGAAGACGGTCACTAGGACAGACCACGAGACAGCAAGAGGCAGACAGGCCCCCACGGGAGGGTGGCCCCAGGCTGAAACCCAGACACACAAGTTCACACTGAATCAGTCAGAGAACACAGGGGAGGTGAGATGGCCCGCCAGCCACAGCCCTGCTCTTGGAAGGAGCTCCATTCTGCTACATCAAAGGGCACATCTCCTGATCAAAAGTTTGGACCAGACACTTCACCTCCTGGACCCATTCCTCCATCCCCTCCCACGCCAGCTATCCCCACCTGACAGCCCTCCAGGGACTGGGATGGACTACGGAGGGCAGCCGTCCACGGGCGCCGAGACCCTTTCATCTGAATCTGCTGCAGACACCCCATCTCAACCCCAGTGCGTCCCAATGCTGCCAGTAAGACAGCATCCAGACACATCGGGCCACAGGGCCCTCAACTCCCCTGAGATTATGTGAGATGATCCCCATCCTAAAGGGGATCAGAGCACAGAGAGGCTCAAACTCACTGCAGTGAGAGGCAGAACCAGGCCTGAGGTTTCAGCACGACTCAGCCACCATGAGAAGCCTGTGGGACCTTGGCCGTGTCTAGAACTACAGAGAAGAAATTTTCTCTCTTCTCTGTTCTCATGGATGCATTTCAAGGTGGCTGACAAATCAAAGCTCAATCAGAGGAGAGAAACAAGAAAAAGAGAAGACCTCAAGGCCACATGGGATGGGAAATGCAAGACGTTGTTTGACTGAGGGGAAGCCCAGGGCCGAGGATGGTGGGGGTGTGAGGTTTCATGGCATCTGGAGTGGGCAGAGTCAGGACTAACAAAGGTCGGTCTAGTCAAAGCTATGGTTCTTCTAATAGTCATGTACGGATGTAAGAGTTGGACCATAAAGCAGGCTGAGTGCTGGAGAATTGGTGCTTCCGAACTGCGGTGCCAGGGAAGACTCTTGAGAGTCCCCTGGACTGCAAGAAGATCAAACAGTCACTCTTAAAGGAAATCAACCCTGAATATTCATTACAAGGACTAGGTCTGAATCTGAAGCTCCAATATGTTGGCCACCTGATGTGAAGAACCGATTCACTGGAAAAGACCCTGATGCTGGGAAAGATTGAGGGCAGGAGGAAAGAGGGGAAACAGAGGATGAAAAGGTTGGATGGCATGATCGACTTAATGGACATGAATCCACTCCAGTATTCTTGCCTGGAGAATCCCATGGACGGAGAAGCCTAGTAGGTTACAGTCCACGGGGTCGCAAAGAGTCGGACACGACTGAGCGAATTCACCTTCACCTTCACCTTGAGCAAACTCTGGGATGTGGTGAAGGACAGGGAAGCCTGGCATGCTGCAGTTCATGGGGTCACAAAGAGTCAGATACAACTTAGTGACCGAACAACAACATATTCTTTTTTTCCAGTCATGCATGCAGATCTTAGTTCCCAGTCCAGGAATTGAACCTGCCCCCCCTGCAGTGGAAGCACAGAGTCTTAATCACTGGACTGCCAAGGAAGTCACTGACCTTATTGGTTGCAGAACTAATCAGTTACGACGAGGTCATATTGATTACAGTGGGCCCTAAACCCAATGACTGGTGTCCTTATAACAAGAAGAAAGGATACACAGAGAAGAAGCATGTGAAGACAGAGGCAGAGGTTGGAGTGATGTGGCCAAGAGCCAAGAGGTAGCACAGGATGGCATCAGCAGCAGCCCAGAGAGAGCCTCCAGGAATTATTAATACTGGAATTATTAATACCCCAGGCTGACACCTAGATTTTGGACTCTGGCCTCCAGAAATGTGACAGAATACATCTCTGTTGTTTTCAGCCAGCAAGCCTGAGGTAATTATTTTATGGCAGCCTTAGAAAACAAATCCAATTTTCATTTTCTAATACAATTACTCTATGTTTCTAATAATGAAACCTTATGAGATGAGTAATACAGAGAAACAGAGTAATATGTAAAGTGCATGTAATACAAAGTTCAAAGGCTTTTGAACAGCAGTGTTGGAGAAGACCCTCGAGAGTCCCGTGGACTGCAAGGAGATCCAACCAGTATATCCTAAAGGAAATCAGTCCTTACTATTCATTGGAAGGACTGATGCTGAAGCTGAAACTCCAATACTTTGGCCACCTGATGCGAAGAGCTTACTCAATGGAAAATACCCTGATGCTGGGAAAGATTGCAGGCAGGAGGAGAAGGGGATGACAAAGGATGAGATGGTTGGATGGCATCACCGACTCAATGGACATGAGTTTGAGCAAGCTCCGGGAGTTGGTGATAGACAGGGAGGCCTGGAGTGCTGCAGTCCATGGGGTCGCAAAGAGTCAGACACGACTAAACCGAACTGAATACAAAGTAAAACTGCCTGGGTTCAAATCCCCAGCCAACCATTCACCATGTGTATGACCATGGACCAGTTATTCAACTTTCCTCCGCCTCTGTTTTCCCTTCTACAAAATGATGAAACTGCTAACCTCAGATTGCTATGAGGGCTGAGTGCACCAACACATATGAAGCACTAACAGCAGAGTCTCTGTCAGCAGAGTCTGTGTGCACTCTAAAATTTAACCACTGCTGTCAGCTAAAGCAGACTGGAGAGTTTGGGTTTTCTCATTTACTACCATCACTACTGTTGCAGTGGACAGGGATTGTCTGTCTATGAAGTATAAGGGCTTCCCTGGTGGCTCAGCAGAAAAGAACCCACCGGCCAATGCAGGAGCCACGAGTTTGATCCCTGGATCAATATTCTTTTTTTCCAGTCATGCATGCAGATCTTAGTTCCCAGTCCAGGAATTGAACCTGCCCCCCCTGCAGTGGAAGCACAGAGTCTTAATCACTGGACTGCCAAGGAAGTCACTGACCTTATTGGTTGCAGAACTAATCAGTTACAACGAGGTCATATTGATTACAGTGGGCCCTAAACCCAATGACTGGTGTCCTTATAACAAGAAGAAAGGATACACAGAGAAGAAGCATGTGAAGACAGAGGCAGAGGTTGGAGTGATGTGGCCAAGAGCCAAGAGGTAGCACAGGATGGCATCAGCAGCAGCCCAGAGAGAGCCTCCAGGAATTATTAATACTGGAATTATTAATACCCCAGGCTGACACCTAGATTTTGGACTCTGGCCTCCAGAAATGTGACAGAATACATCTCTGTTGTTTTCAGCCAGCAAGCCTGAGGTAATTATTTTATGGCAGCCTTAGAAAACAAATCCAATTTTCATTTTCTAATACAATTACTCTATGTTTCTAATAATGAAACCTTATGAGATGAGTAATACAGAGAAACAGAGTAATATGTAAAGTGCATGTAATACAAAGTTCAAAGGCTTTTGAACAGCAGTGTTGGAGAAGACCCTCGAGAGTCCCGTGGACTGCAAGGAGATCCAACCAGTATATCCTAAAGGAAATCAGTCCTTACTATTCATTGGAAGGACTGATGCTGAAGCTGAAACTCCAATACTTTGGCCACCTGATGCGAAGAGCTTACTCAATGGAAAATACCCTGATGCTGGGAAAGATTGCAGGCAGGAGGAGAAGGGGATGACAAAGGATGAGATGGTTGGATGGCATCACCGACTCAATGGACATGAGTTTGAGCAAGCTCCGGGAGTTGGTGATAGACAGGGAGGCCTGGCGTGCTGCAGTCCATGGGGTCGCAAAGAGTCAGACACGACTAAACCGAACTGAATACAAAGTAAAACTGCCTGGGTTCAAATCCCCAGCCAACCATTCACCATGTGTATGACCATGGACCAGTTATTCAACTTTCCTCCGCCTCTGTTTTCCCTTCTACAAAATGATGAAACTGCTAACCTCAGATTGCTATGAGGGCTGAGTGCACCAACACATATGAAGCACTAACAGCAGAGTCTCTGTCAGCAGAGTCTGTGTGCACTCTAAAATTTAACCACTGCTGTCAGCTAAAGCAGACTGGAGAGTTTGGGTTTTCTCATTTACTACCATCACTACTGTTGCAGTGGACGGGGATTGTCTGTCTATGAAGTATAAGGGCTTCCCTGGTGGCTCAGCAGAAAAGAACCCACCGGCCAATGCAGGAGCCACGAGTTTGATCCCTGGATCAAGAAGATGCCCTGAAGAAAATGGCTACCCAGCCAGTATTCTTGCCTGGAGAACCCCTTGGACGGAGGAGCCTGGAGGGCTACAGTCTGTGGGGCAGCAAAAGCGTCGGACATGACTGAGTAACGACAACAGCAACGTGCAGTATAAGGCACTGTGGCAGCCAGATGGTGTGTGAGGCATTTCTGCTGTAATTTTTGCAATAAGGGAAGTAGAATAATCCTTTTTAGATAGATAAACTGATGCTCAGAAAGGCTGAGTGCCTTATTCAGGATCACACAATAAGCAGTGGCGCGGTCCAGGCTTCCACTCGGGTCTATGATCCGGTGTGCTTTTCTGTAATGCCACGCTGCCCCCTCTAGGGCAGGGACCGGCTCTGCTCCCCACTGTCTTACCAGCCCAAGCACAAGAGCGACTCAAATATTTGAGGAGCCATTAATTCCCTGGACTCCCCAGGTGGCTTTGTGGTAAAGAATCCACCTGCAATACAGGAGAGCCAGGTTCGATCCCTGGGTGGGGAAGATCCCCTGGAGAAGGAAATGGCAACCCACTCCAGTACTCTTGCCTGAAAAATCCCATGGACAGAGGAGCCTGGCGGGCTACAGTCCATGGGGTCGCAAAAGAGTTGGACACGACTGAGCAATAACTCTTTCACTTCACTCTTTCACTTCTTTCACTTAATTCCCTAACTATAAATGCCTGGATATCAACATTACCGACTTTCTCTTACGCTCAGTCCACACACAACACAGCTAACAAATACCCAAGACCAACAAAGCTAGGCGGTGATCCTTAAATGAGCCCACAGGTTTTCAGGGGCATCACATCACATTTCCTGGCTGATTTTCGCAGCATCCTATGTGGACACATACACTTGTGGAGGGCCTGCAAGAAGGCATCAGTGTTTGCTCATCCTCCCCCACTGGAAACAGGTGGTCTGTCGTTCGCCAGTCACTAAGTCATGTCTGACTCTCAGGTACCCCATGGACTGCAGCACGCCAGGCTCCTCTGTCCTTCACTATCTCCCAGAGTTTGCTCCAACTCATGTCTATTGTGTCAACGATGCTATCTAACCATCTCATCTTCTGCTGCCCCCTTCTCCTCCTGCCTTCATTCTTTCTTCATTCTTTGATGCAAAGTCGGCTCTTTGCATCAGGTGGCAAAGTACTGGAGCTCCACCTTCGACACGACCCAATATTAAATCTGTCTGCATGCCCTGCTCCCAAGGAGGAGGACGCAGGACAAAAGGGTAGAAGCAGCACCAGGGTCAGAGCCAAGGATCCAAGCAAAGCCGAGTCTATTATTCATCACTGTTTCTTCAAATAATCAAAGCATCAGATGGAGCTGCAGGTAGATCAGTAAGAGATGACTGCACCCAAACAGAGCTAATTTCAGAACTCCTCATGTTTTCTAGTGGATTTCTCATGTGATAAGATATAGGAGAAGGTCTAAGCTAACAAGTGATGAGGATCTGTAGCTCAGATACAGAGCAGAAGAGGAAAACTTATCTGAGGGGCTTTGGAGGCAGGAGCAGCTCCTAAGTACTTTCCAGGTCGAGACTGTGGAGCACAAGGCTTACAGGGACAGAAGACCCCACCTCCGCCCCTACTCCAGGAGCTCACTGTCCAGTGGGAACACAGACAGGAAAGCAAAGTATCAGGACAGGTGCCATGAAGTGGGGAGGAGGAGCAACGGAAGTGGGGAGGAGGAGCCCGGAAGGTCAAGGAAGACTTCACAGACGAGATGGCATTGGAGCTGAGACCACCAGCATGTGGCTGGAGGGAAGGGTGTTCCCAGTGAAGGGCAGGGTGTGGGCAAAGGTCCAGAGACAGAGGCAGTCTGGCAGGTGGTTTGAATGACTGGAACCTCAGGTGGGCGTCTGGGGCGCAGCCTGAGGGTGGAGGTTCATCACAGAAACCTGCTACAACATGCTTAAGAAGTGTGAAGTCTTCTCAGGTGCTTCAGTTCAGTTCAGTCGCTCAGTCGTGTCCGACTCTTTGCGACCCCATGAATTGCAGCATGCCAGGCCTCCCTGTTCATTACCATCTCTCGGAGTTCACTCAGACTCACGTCCATCAAGTCCGTGATGCCATCCAGCCATCTCATCCTCGGTCAGAAACCACTAAAGTTTGTTTTGTTTTTTTTTTACTAGAGTGCAATTGCTTTACAATGTTGAGTTAGTTTCTGCTGTACAATAACTTGAATCATCTATGCATGCTAAGTCACTTCAGTTGTGTCTGACTCTTTGCAACCCCATGGACTGTAGCCTGCCAGGCTCCTCTGTCCATGGGATTCTCCAGGTAAGAGTAGTGGAGTGGGCTGCCTTCTCCTTCCAGGGGATCTTCCTGATCCAGGGATCAAACCCGCGTCTCTTATGTCTCCTGCATTGGCAGGCGGGTTCTTTACCACTAGCGCCACCTGGAAAGGCCTGAATCAGCTCTATGTAGACATATATCCCCTCCCACCCCTCATCCCACCCCTCATCCCACCCCTCTGGGTCCTCACAGAGCCCCAAGCTGAGCTCCCTGTGATCTACAGCAGCTTCCCACTAGCTCTCTGCTTACACAAGGTATTGTCCCTATGTCAGTGCCAGTCTCTCAGTTTTCCCAACCCTCTCCTTCCCGACTGTGTCCATGTATCTGTTCTGAGCATCTGCGTCTCTATTCCTGCCTTGCAAATAAGGAATTGACTTGTTCGGATTTGCACCGACCTGACACAGCACACAGATGGCTGGAGGGGGCAGATGTCGGGTCCAGTTAAGAGACGCTGCAGTGATGCAGGGGGGGACAATGGATGCTGGAGTGAGGATGGCAGTGATGGGGAAGGTGTGGTGGAACAGGTGTGAGAACTGGGACTGACATGACTTAGCACCTATGGGTGTGAGGGGAAGGGGGACATCTGCAGAGGCTTCCCGATCCTGGCATGGTTGAGAAGGAAAACAATGAGGACAACCCCCAAGACAGGGAATCCTGAAGGTACGGGTGTCACAGAGAAGATGCCGAGTTCATTTATGAGCACGCTGAGTTTGCGATGTTTCTGGACAACCAGGCATTTGTGGTAACAGGCTTCCCAAGTGGCTCAGTGGCAAAGAGCCCACCTGCCAATGAAGGAGACACAGGTTCAATCCTTGGGTTGGGAAGAACCTGTAGAGTAGGAAATGGCAACCCACTCCAGTATTCTTGCTGGGAAATTCCATGGACAGAGGAGCCTGATAGGCTACAGTCCATAGGGTCGCAAGGAGTCGGACATGACTCAGTGACTAAACAACAACAGGTATTGGTGGTCAGGAGACGATGTACAAGCAGGGAGCACACAACAGGAATGCAGGTTAAATCAGAATACTTGAAGGCCATCAAACACAGGTGGATCACAACTTAGACACGGTGACAGGGTCAACACTGCCCAGAAAGAGTATTTAAAGAGTAGAAGAAGAGGGGAAAGAAAACTGAAGACAGAACTCTGAGAACACTGACACTCCAGTGGTAGGTATGCAGGAAGGAACACACGGACAAGAACAAGAAGGAGCAGACACGCTAGGACAGTTCATGCCACAGCTCTGGAACGCTCAGCAAGAAAAACGCCACGGAGGAAGAAGGGGTCAGCTGTGTCAAACGCAAAAAGAAAGATCAAGTTAAAGAAAACAGTGCAGGAACTTCCCTGGTGGTCCAGTGGTTAAGAATCCAATGCAAGGGACATGGCTTCAATCCCTGTCATGGAACGGAGATCCCGCATGCCTCGGGGCAACTAAGCCTGCACCACAGTTACTGAGTCCATGCCCCTCAACTAGACAGAAGCTGCATGCCACAAGTAAGACTCAACACAACTAAGATCAAAAATAAAAACATACTAAAAAAAAAAAAAAAAAACAGGATTGGAATGGTCTTCTCTTTTCACTGAACAGAAACACTGAAAGAAATTAAATAATAAGGAGCAGGTTACCACAGTTCCTAGATTTTAACAGTTATTTGATAAATGACAAATGGGTGGGTGGATGGATAGATGGATGGATGGATACTGACTACCCCCAAATGAACCCACTGTCTGCATCAACAATTGTATTTGCAAAGGTTCTATCCAGACATAGGTGACCTCAGGTCATCCTTTGAGATTAAGTTATACAGCATTCTATCTATATCTCCAGAAAGAAAAAAAAAAAATGAAAGACCCGTATGGTCCACTGAATAAATAACAACAACAACCAAAAAAAAAAAAACCTCATAGCTCTTTTACCAAGAAGGGTCTTCCAAAGGTCACTGCATCTATCTCCCAGCCTCTGTCAAGAGCAGTTTTTAAAACACACCATCTGTCACACAAAGCAACCCACCTACGCATATATCCAAATCAGCCTTTCCAGGAGGAAAGGAGGAGTGAGTTTGGTCTACCCTACCAGCTCTCGCATCTGGCTGCAGGAACGGAAAAACCCGTCATCGGCGTGGCTGCTGCCCCTGCAGCCAACAGCACGACCGCCGAGCCAAGTTTCTGGGAAATGCATCAGATCAAACTCAATGATCAATAATAAAATCAACAGCCTTCTCCAAGCCAAAGGGGTTGAAATTCAGAAGGGGCAATCCTGTTATTTCTCCTAGGGCCATACAGCACACTCATTTTTGTGAGACTTACAGCTTTAACCGATTCTTCGATGGAGGACAATGGGACAGAAGTCAAAGCATTTGACTAGAGAAGAGGTCTGAGCCTGGAGAGCAATAACAAAATCACTAGAGGGGCTCATGGACCCTTAGACAACACCTCCCAATCCCACCAGCTCTAACGAGAGAGAACAAACCACTTCCAAGGGTTAACCAATCAAACCAGAAAATCCAACCGCCATACAGTTCAGCTGGAAGAATGTTCCTTTATTAAACAATGTGTCTGGAACACTTTCGGTCTCATTGTTCCATTCCAGGCTGGAGACTGAAGCTATGAAATAAATTAGCAATTTTAATAAGGTTCATCCTAGACTAACTCCACTGGCAATTAGAGACATCCTGGAGTGGGTGCTGAGGATGAAATTAACTCTTTCAGACTATGGTTGAGGGTGAGGGTGGGCTGGGGAAGGCAAAGAAAGATATCCAAATGGAAACTGCTATTATGAGAGGAAGACTGAACACATGGAAAGTCTCTTTCTTCAAGGGTCTTTAAGAAAGGGAAGGAAAGCCACAGGTAAAACCATGTGGATGTTCATATGGGGATTTTATGACAGTCATCCCAGTCAACCCTGACCCTTACCAGGGGCTGTCACTGCAGCCCGTCACCTCTCTGACTTTCCAAAGGAAACATCTCCCCCTCTCCAACCTGAGCTTTGATCAGGGTCCCAGATGTGCCAGGAGGAGGCAGAGGTAAGCTTGCAGCACACTTTACAAAAAGGAAACTCAAGTTTGGGGTGACTCCCCAGGACCACTTGACGTCAGAACCTTCTACACTGCTCTATCTTCTCCACTTCTCGGGGAAGAGAATTTGGAAAGCCGTGGCCTTTAATGACATCTTCAAACAGAAAGGCCAGGTTCTGCACGCCTCCTCACGGGCAGGGAGTCAGGACTGCGCCAGTTTCAGGTCCTGGCCTGCCGGCTGGACCGAAAACATTCACAGCTTGGTCAGACATCAGAGAGACTAGTGGCCAAAGGACCAGTGCCATGTGACAGGTCTTCTTTCCAAGGTTCAGAGGAAACCGACATCAAAGATGGGTCAGCCGTGAGCTGGGTGGTCTGAGCGAGCCATCTGGGAGGAGCAGACAAACGGAGGAGCGGAGAGCGCCTGGTCGCCCACATCTCCACACAGAGCCGCCTTTGTTTTCCTGATTCAAAGCCCAGCAGCCGATGAAAACCCCAAGAGACAAGGGCTGGGTCAAGCCTTGCTCAGACCGGGGTCAAGGGCATTGCTGAGTGCTCTCCAGGGAGGGTGTCTGCTGGAGAGGTTCTGGGCAGGAGGAAAGGAGAGGAGACAAGAGACATCCCCAAGCAGAGGATGCGGCTGAGAACTGGATGGGGAGCCAAGAACTCCAACAGGAGCACTGGACAGAGCCCCATCACTAGGGAGGATGAGCCCCCATCACAGACCCTGCTGGAAACCCCTAAGGCCACTGACTCACCCAAGTTTTCTAGTTTGAAGTCCCAAAGAGGCTCAGCCTGCCTTCCCTGGCTTCCTGTCCCTTCCCACTTAGGGAAGGGGCTGGACACTGAGGTCATTTAGACACCTGAGGTTCAAGTACAGAGCCTACATTGAGCACAGTAGAGCGAGGGTCACCCAAGGAGGAAGATGCCCGGCCCCAAGGGCAGGTCCAGCCACTCTGTTGCCCCAGACCTGAGACCCCGTCTGCCCCAGGGCTGACTCGCAGATCCACAGCCACTCTGTACAAACACTCACGGACATGGCACTTAGCTGTCTGTCTAATACCCATCCTGAGGATCTTCTCTTGCTCGATCACTCGACCCATCGACAGGAAACACAGCACACACCCTTGGGCGGGTTTGTGCACGTGCATGTGTTTGCTGTCTGCTCGGCTGTCGGGTCTCCGTCTGTCCTGCAGGGCTGTCTCTCAGCTCCTAGGAGAAGCCTGGGGGGGCACATCTGGAATGGGAAGTCAGACCTTCAAGCCCCTGCACGCCCACTGCCTGGAATCCGGGTCTTGACCAGATGTGCCTTTCTAGGCCTTCCTTCTCTGTGAAATCTGGAGTCTGGATGAGTTAACTGATGTCATAGGTCATTTCTAGCTCTGACATTTTCTGGGGTAATTTAATGCACTTTAAACAGAGCCAGGCATGTATAATTACTAATTTGAATAGTAATAGTTGACGGACTGTGGCCTTTCCCCCTAGCCAAAAGGTCTGAGTTCCCTAACATTGTGCCCCCACCCAGGGAGCTGGTTAAAGCTGTAAATCTCACAAAGATCGATGCCCTGTGAAGGCTCTGGGAGAAACAACAGGATGACACTTTGTGAATTTCAACCCCCAGGTGGCAGGCTTGTCGCTAACCCCTTCCCATGCACCCTCTGACGTAATCCCCAACACCAGCCCTGGTAAGAAACTGAGAAAGAAACTGAGACACAGAAAAGCTTAAAATGTGGCCCAAGATCAGGCAGGTAGTAAAAAAAAAAAATGGAGATGCGAAACCTGATCACCCACCCCCAGACCCTGACCTCTTAACTCTGACATCAGATGGCCCGGCTGGCAATAAATCAAGATAAGGGCACTTGGAATCTGGGCCTGTTACCCGTCGAGGTGCTGGGCGACACTAAAGCCAGCATGGGCAGTGATTCCTGCTGCTGCCACAGGACCTTGTAAAATTCATGCGAGAAGAGGTTGAAATGATTCCCATCCACTCAGAGCGTATGGGTTTCAGACGCGTCACCCTTGCCCACCCGACCAGCCTCATGTGCAGACTGTCTCCTCGCACCCCTGTCCAGCTGCTGGAGCTTCGAGCATCTCCCAGTGGAGAGCCCTCACTGCAGTGGGTGGGGGAGGCGGCGGTTGCCAGGAGGGAGCAGGATGGGTGGCACAAGGCGGCCTGAGAGCCAGGCCAGATCCCCAGGGCCCAAGGCCATCTCTCTCCTGGCCCAGGACAGCCGGCGCTTTCCGCACCATTCCAGAGGCAGAGAGCAGACAAGACAACTCCAACACCAGGAAACTGCTCCAGGGGCCCTGATGAAGGTGTCCAGTCCCTCCTTCCGGAAGGTGCCTTGGAAGGAAACGGCAATTATTTAGGACCTTGTCAACAGCCCATGCCGAGGACGACACGCCGCCGGGCCCGCAGATTGCTCTCGATCATCTGGACAGAAAACAGACCAAACAGAAATGGCAGGAAGCCAGCGGGGAGGTTCACGAGCCCACTCTCTCTCTCCCAGCTTGGGAAACAAAAGAAGCACCCAGGGCAGGGCTGCCAGCGAGGAACAGAGGGCACCCCAAGGCATGACCACCACCTCCCTATCCGCCACCGACAGAGTCCTGTTCAAAAATCTGGTTCTGATTTGCTGCAGCCAGCCATTGCCTGATTCCACCAAGAAAGCACTGCATTCCTGCTCCACTATTTCATCTCCCTCCGGTCCAGCCTGCTCTGGCCTCATGTCAGATTAATATTCTTATTCCGTGGAAGCCGGACAAAATTTCCTTTGGTGGGGTCAACCTCTCCAGTTGGCCCTGGCCGCCTGGAAGCTTACAAAGGCAGTGGCAGTCACCAGCCGTTCCCCACTCCTCGGGTCCGGAAGCGTAAACACTCAGGGTGGCCCCTGACTCATATAGAAAGTTATTAGGAAGGAGTGAGGCTTTACAAGATGTCAGAGCTTTCACCAAGCGTCCACGCTAGGCAAGCCGATCTCATGGTTTTGCAGAAAGAGAGTAACAGAATAGAAAATGCATGAAAGAAACAGATGAGGCTCTGTCTGAGGTTCCTACACACTGAGTACTGACAAAGGCTAGATAGAGAAGCGGCTGTAGGAATGAAAGCGGAGATGATAACAGCAGTAATTAATATTTAAGGAAGTGGCTCAGACAGTAAATAATCTGCCTGCAACGCAGGAGACCCGGGTTCAATCCCTGGGTCTGGAAGATCCCCTGGAGAAGGAAATGGCAACCCACTCCAGTATTCTTGCCTGGAGAATCCCATGGACAGAAGAGCCTGGCGGGCTACAGTCTATGGGGTCGCAAAGAGTCGGACAGAACTGAGTACACTTTCACTTTCTAACTACATCAGGCACTGTACTGAAGGATTTGATATCTTATCTCATTTAACTCTGCCAACAAACCCATCCAGTAGACGTTATTCTCATTCCCATTTTAAGAGATGAAAAAAAAAAAAAGCAAGGCTAAGAAAGATCTGATGACATGCCCAGGGCATAAATAAGCGATAGAGCTGAGACTTGGACCTAGGCAGCTGAAATCCAGAGTCCAAGTCCTTAACCACTGGGAAACACCACCGGCACCACCTGAGCTCTTTGGAACGTCCTTTGGAGCCATGCAGTCCTTAGCGAGTGATAATAAGGATGACTGTGAGGACTGTTCACAGCTAGTTAAGATCCCTGACTAGTCCAGTCCTGCCTCCAGCTGGTTGACAGCCCCTGCCTTACACAAATCAACACATACTCAGGAAATTGAACACTCTTCCACCAAGGCTAATTCCATTCGAAGTCAAACCGAACTTCTTGCCTCTTTCTAGCAATCTGTGCCACTGCCCCTCTCCACAGCAGGAAAAATCAGAAGTAACTATAGGCACTTCCCTGGTGGTCCAGTGGTTAAGACTCCATGCTTCCAGTGCCAGGGACGCAGGTTCGATTCCACGTCAGGGAACTAGGGTCCCACATACTATGTGGCACAACCAAAAACAATTTTTTTTTAATGAAGTAACTGCAGATCGTGTCACCAGTGGTGCCCAGGAGAAGCCTGAGGTGGGTCAAGAGGATTGAGAAGGGTCTGATCTGCGATTTGGGATGTGCATTTTAGGAAAGAGGGCCCTAAACAGCCAGTTCTTCTCGGGTCTTTCCCAGCCAACACATCTAGGTTGCCTTGACTCTCCAGTACATATCAGCACTCCCACGCTCACAGCTGCATCACTCACGCGAATGCAAGTTGGCAGCAACCCAACTGTCCACCGTCCATCATCAGTGACAAGATGCATGGATAAAGAATGATGCATGAACACAACAATACATTTAGCCCTAGACACGGAAGGGAATTTTGACACATGCTACAACATGGATGAACCCTCACGACATCATGCTAAGTGAAATAAGAGGACACAAAAGGACAGTCAGGAAAGAACATACACTGTATAGTTCTACTTCTCTGAGGTGCCCGGAGTAGTCAGGTTTAGAGAGAGAGAAAGCAGAATGAAGGCTGGGGAAGAGGAGTGGCTGAGGAGTTGGTGTTTCATGGGGACAGAATTTCAGTTGGGGAAGATGAAAAAGTCCTGGAGATGGATGTTGGTGGGGGGTGCACAGGAGTGTGAAGGCCCTTGATTCCATCCAACTGTACACTTAAACAGAGAAGGCAATGGCACCCCACTCCAGTACTCTTGCCTGGAAATCCCATGGGCGGAGGAGCCTGGTAGGCTGCAGTCCACGGGGTCGCTAAGAGTCAGACATGACTGAGCGACTTCACTTTCACTTTTCACTTTCATGCATTGCAGAAGGAAATGGCAACCCACTCCAGCGTTCTTGCCTGGAGAATCCCAGGGACGGGGGAGCCTGGTGGGCTGCCGTCTATGGGGTCGCACAGAGTCGGACACGACTGAAGTGACTTAGCAGTAGCAGCAGTAGCAGTACACTTAAAAATGGTTAGAATGGTGCCTTTTAATGTGATTTAAAACTGCACGTATAGGGTTTCCCTGGTGGCTCAGTGGTAAAGAATCCGCCTGCCAGTGCAGGAGACACAGCTTCCATTCCTGATCAAGGAAGAATCCCACACGCCATGCAGCAACTAAGCCCCTGGGCATCACAACTACCAAGCCTGTGCCCTCGAGCCCACGCTCGGCAACAAGAGAAGCCACCACAATGAGAAGTCCACACACACCAACTGGAGAGCAGCCCCTGCTCGCCACAACTAGAAAAAAGCCTGCGTAGCAACGAAGACCCAGCACAGCCAAACCTAATAAATTGTTTTTTAAAAACTGCACATATGTGTGTGTATGTCATTCAAAAATGTATTTTATTTATTTAATCATGATAAAATCGACAGTAAATGTATTTCTTGAATCTACTAATATTTAAGAATTAGGCTTGACTCCTGAAAAAATAAAGCAGAGAGAAGTAAGAAATTAATAAAATTCACAGATGGAAAAGAGCTGCAGTCACGAGCCTCAAACCCTGATGAAATATAATGACGGATTCACTGAAATGTGGGAAAGTGAAAGCTAAATCTTCCAATATTAAATTATTTAAACACATATGTGTATGTCATTCAAAAATGTATTTTATTTATTTAATCATGATAAAATCGACAGTAAATGTATTTCTTGAATCTACTAATATTTAAGAAATAGGCTTGACTCCTGAAAAAATAAAGCAGAGAGAAGTAAGAAATTAATAAAATTCACAGATGGAAAAGAGCTGCAGTCACGAGCCTCAAACCCTGATGAAATATAATGACGGATTCACTGAAATGTGGGAAAGTGAAAGCTAAATCTTCCAATATTAAATTATTTAAGTGAGAAACCCTACCTGACAGAGAAGCACCCTCAGTAAAAATGTATAATTCAAGGCAGATCAGTCGGGGGGTGCCTGAGAAACCACTGCTTCCTTGACAGGGCTTGTGCCCCTGGGGGCCAGGCCCACTCCTCTGCAGACATTGCCCCCCATGTTCAAGGGGATGGGGGGCGACTATCCTGGGACGTCAATGAGCCATATCACTGAGGCTCAACTGGGTTTTCCTCCAGTGTTCTGTCCTAGTCATTCAACTGCTATTTTATGTGCACCTTCTCTGTGCCAAGGGCTTCCCTTGTGGCTCAGCTGGTAAAGAAGCCTCCTGCAATGTGGGAGACCTAGGTTCGATCCCTAGGTAGGGAAGAAACGGCTACCCACTCCAGTATTCTGGCCTGGAGAATTCCATGGACTGTACAGTCCATGGGGTCGCAAAGAGTCTGAGCGATTTTCACTTTCACTGTCTGTGCCAAGCGCTGTGTGAAGCTCTAGAGGGAAGGAAGGGGAAGTAGAAGCAGAACTAGTTTTTTGAGCCCCCGCAGTCAGCCAGGCACAGTCAAAGCCCTTCTCAAGCATCACCTCCTAGAACCTCACAGAAGCTCTGCGGCACGGGCACTGCTGTTGTGCCCACTTTTTTATCTTTATCACTCATGAAAATGCTTAACAAGAGAAAGAAAATGCACAGCAGGTATTGAATCCAGGAAAGTGAATCCAGGTCCGTCTGGTCCCAAAGCACGAGTGCTTCCCCACGATTCTATGATGCTCAAGCCTGGAGCTGCAGAGACAGGCTCCTCGAGTGTGATCTCCGCCCTGGAAGGGTTTACACGTGGCTGGGGCAGTAAGAGAAATGAGCAGTCACATTCTGAGAAGAGACTTACTGAGATATGGACTCAGGTGGAAGCGCCTGGAAGCCCAGGCAAGAGGACTCAGGACAGCTCCTCAAGACGCAGAAACTGTAAGGTAAGGGTCTCTCTTTTATTTTTGGTTTTTTGAACTTTTTATTTTATATTAGAGTATAGCCAATCAACAATGTCATGACAATCTCAGGTGAACAGGAAAGGGACTCAGCCATACATATGCATGTATCCATTCTCTGCTAAACTCCCCTCCCGCCCAGGCTACCACATAACAGCGAGCAGAGTTCCCTGTGCTGTATGAGAGGTCGGGCGTGTCCCAACGGAAAGTCGGGCGTGTCCCAAAGGAAAGTCCCGCGGAAAGTCCTCAAGCCCGGCTGAGGCCCAATCAGGAACCGGGGGCGGATCGACCCTTCGAAGGAGACTGGCGCCATGACCTGGCCCAATCAGGAACTGATACAGGGCCCTCAACCACCAATCCCCATCGCAGCCCGTACAAACTACCCAATAGAAGGGAAAACTGGTTAACGCGCGAACTCTGGATATAAAACCCCAGCCCTACCCCTCACTCTTTGCAGACTCCCTTCCCCGCTTGCCCACTTTGGGGAGCTCTGCCCGAGAGCGATCGCCCAATAAAGGCTTCTACCAACGGTCCTTAGAGGTGGCTCTTTCTTCCCGCGGTGATCTAACACTGTACAGTAGGTCCTTGTTGGTTATCCACTTTAAATCTAACAGTGTGGACACATACACCCCAAACTCCCTAACTATCCCTTCCCCCATCCGCGTCTTCATCACCTTCCCCAGTCTCTGGCTCTCCTGGGTGCCAGGACAACGTGCCCTCTTTACACAGCCCTCTGTGCCACATTGAGAGGGCTGCACATGGCTGGGTATGCTGGCCGTCAGATGGATAATTAACCCAGGAATGACAGAGTGGAGCTCCCAAGTAGAGGCAACTGAAGGAGATGTAAATTCCCCTTTAAAGAGGATGGTCTCTCTTTATAGCTTATAGAATTTCACTTGGCAGAATGCCCCCTCCAAGGCTCTTTACTGCCTCCTGATGGCCAGGAGGACTCATGGCATGTGTGCAAATAATGCAGGCTCCTTGGAGAAGGCAATGGCAACCCACTCCAGTACTCTTGCCTGGAAAATCCCATGGGAGGAGGAGCCCCTTAGGCTGCAGTCCCTGGGGTCGCTTGAGTCAGACACAACTGAGCGGCTTTGCGTTCACTTTTCACTTTCATGCATTGGAAAAGGAAATGGCAACCCACTCCAGTGTTCTTGCCTGGAGAATCCCAGGGATGGGGGAGCCTGGTGGGCTGCCATCTATGGGGTTGCACAGAGTCGGACACAACCAAAGCGACTCAGCAGCAGCAGGGAGAAAAGTTCAGAAATGAAAGACAATCAGAGGCAATGTGTCTGTGGACAAGTAGATGCTCAGATGGAAAATAAGGCTCATCGGGTATATGCCTCCCCTGGTCTGTGTGGCCCTTGGGGCTTAAAATTCCACTCTTTTTTTTTTTTCTGCCCAGACCTGTGGCTTGGGGAAACCAGTTCTGCCCAGAGGTGACAATTCCCACCAGCACTGAGTCCTTGGCAGCATGGAAAATTCCCCCCAGGGCTCTAGGTAAGTGGCAAGGCCTCTTGTGGTTACAGAGCTCATTCCTCAAGTCTGGCAACTGCTCTGAGATGCTGACAGCCTCATGCCAGTCCACAGGTCAAAACAAAATGCTCTGCAAGCTGATCACTCTGGAAGCCTCGGGCAATGGAAGAAGACCCTATGAGAAGCCTTTGGAGCCCCACCAAAAAAGGACCTTCCCCCCACAGCCCAAGGTAGAGGTTCAGATGTCAGAACAGTTCAATAGACTGCTCTGTCTTTATAAATACCCTAATCTGAAGTTATTCTTGAGCAGCTCTGTTCTGAGACAAGCAGTATCAGCCTCACCTGGGGAATGTGTTAGGAATACAGATTCCCAGGCCCCACTTGAGACTCACTGAATCAGCAACTCTCAGGGTAAGAACCAGAACTCTGTGTTTTCAACAAGCCCTCCAGGAATTCTAGTTCCAGGAAAGATGAAGAAAGCACACACTCTGTGTCTTTCCTTCTGAATGCAGCTACAAAACCTGAACAAATGGCAAAGAGCAGTTATTTGAGAATTCTGAAGAGCAGACAGTAGTAGGCACTTGGAGGAAGGGGAATGGAATTTCAACAAATATCAAACTGATATGTCTGTCTTTTTCCTCCAGCATGCCCCCATTTAGACCCAAGGCAGTTCAAAGTCAGAAGTAAGGGTCACTAGAGTGGACAGAAACAGCCCCAGTAAAAAGCTTCAGATTCTGGCTGGAGAAATAACAAGAGTCTCTTAATACTCAGAGAGAATGGAAGCAAGTTTCCATTTTTTCGTTTCCTCCATTCTTTTGCACCCTATCCCCCAAGTCCCTAAAATTCTAAGGGAAAAGAAATCTCTCCTCTGAGCAGAGGAGCTGGCCTCCCATGAAGGTGGAGCAAACTCCTATTTCTTTTTCTCCCTCTCCATCCTCCCACCACTCAACCCCATGTACACCGGAGCAATTGTAAGGCGTATGCCACAGAGGAGAGTAAATGAATCCAGGGTTGGTTGGAGGATGACAAAGGGGTTCCTGGCAAACTAGAAGGTACTAGGAAGACCGTGGAGAGCGAGGGGCTTAGCAAAGCGACTCCATAAAGCTCTTCACAAATCCTTGGCTACCCCCGAGCTGCAAAGGCACCGATCTGGCCCTCAACAGCACGCTACATTCTTTAAAACCCCACTCTGGTGGACCATTGCCCATGTCCCAAACTGGCCACTCAGTAGCTTCTGCAGGACAAAGTCAAATAGCACAAGGCTTTGAAAATGACTCTGATATTGAAACCACGACCCACAGAAGGCTAGTCAGAGCTTGTAGCCTGAACCCAAGCAGACCAATTGCCTGCTAAAACACAAATAGGATCCAAACAAGAGCCAGAGTCTTAACACATTGAAAATATCCAGGATACAGTCTAAAATTGCTGAGCATTCAAAGACCCAGGAAATCTCTTTATGGGAAAAGACAATTCACATATGCCCACTCTGAGATGACAAAGATGCTTGAAATAGCTGACAAACATTTTAAAATAGTTAGTATAAAAATGCCTCAAGAAATACAGGGCAAACACTCTTGAAATAAATAAAAGAGATAGAAATTCTCAGTCAAGAAACAGAATACATCAAATGAATCAAATAGGAACTTTAAAACTGAAAATTGAATACAATAACTGAAATTACAAACCCACTGATAGACTCAATAGAGAATGCAGGCGACAAAAGAGTCAGTGAACTTGAAGAAATCAATAGAAACTATCCAATCTGAACAACACAAATAAAAAAAAGATTGAGAATGACAAATTGAACCTCAAAAAATCTGTGCAAAAAGATCTAACAGTGATGCATTGCACCTCCAGAAAGACAGAAGACTTGGTACAGTGCAGGAAAAAAATGGAGAATATAATAACTGAAAACTTCCTCCCCAATTCTGTGAAACATATAAACCTACAAATTTGATAAGCTGAGCAAATCCCAAATGAAATAAACCCAAAGAAATCCACAGCCCGATACATCATAATCAAACTGTTGAAAACTAAAGACAGACACAAAAACATCTTGAAAGCAACCAAAAATAAACAGAAAATCATGATTCGAATGCGTAAAGATTTCTTATCAGGAACTGCCGAGGCCAGCAGGTAGCAGAACAACATTTGAAAATGCTAAAGGAAAAGAATTGTCAACCCAGAATTCCACATCTTATGAAAATATCATTCAGGAATGAAGGTAAAACAAAGGCTTTTCAGATGAAGGAAAACTAAGATAATTTTTCACCAACAGACTTTCTCTAAAAGAATTGCTAAAGGAAATTCTTCAGAGAGAGGGAAATGACACCAAAAGGAAAGTTAGAACATCAGAAATGAAGAGCAAACCACAAAAATGGTAAATATCTGGGTAAGAGTCCTTTGAAACATACTTGACAGTTAAAGGTAAAAACTGTAACACTTCTGGGACCTTCCTGGTGGTCCACTGGTTAGGAATCCACCTTCCAACACGGGACATGAGTTCCATTCCTGGTCAGAGAACTAAGATCCCACGTGTGTAGGGGTGTGTGGGTGTGGGTGTGGGTGTGGGTGGGCAGGTGTGCACGCATGCGCTCAGTCACATTCAACTCTTTGTGACCCCAGGGTCTGTACCCTGCCAGGCTCCTCTGTCCATGGGTTTTCCAGGCAACAATATCAGAGCTAGCTGCCATATCCTCCTCCAGGGCAATATGCTGACCTAGTGATCGAATCGGAGTCTCCTGCATTGGCAGGCAGACTCTTTACCACTAGCACCACCTGGGAAGCCCTAGACCCCACATGCTGCAACCCACAGGCAGCAACTAGAGAAAGCGAGCATGCCTCAGTGAAGACCCACCACAGCCAAAAAATACATAAATAAGCTTAAAGACTAAAACAGTTCTGATGTTTTTCAATTATGTAGCCATAACATACAAGAAAACTAGGAGACAAAGTAGTAAACGTAAAGGAATTCATATGGTGGGAAGATCTGTACTATCCATTTGAAGTGGTAAAATACTGATTCTGCGTTGACTATGGGGACTTCCTGGCAGTCCAGTGGTTAAGACTTTGCCTCCCAATGCAAGGGGGCAGGTTCAATCCCTGGTTGGGGAGCTAAGATCCCACATGCCTCTTGGCCAAAAAAACAAAAGTAAAACAGAAATAATATTGCAACAAATTCAATAAAGACTTTAAAAATTATCCACATCAAAAAAAAATCTTAAAAAATAAAGTAAGTCAGCTGTGAAAAAATAAGTACATCTACTGTAATTCCCAGAGTAGCCACTACTAAAACCATACAAGAAATATATCCATAAACAAATTTTGCAGGTCACTCTGAGACCCACTAGACTACAAAAAAAGAAGAACTTTACATTTAATTGAAATCCTGATTAGTATTCACTTAGATACTGAAACTCCAACTTAAAGAGATATAGGGAATTAATCTGGCCTAGAAAAGATCTTAAGTGAGCATGAGAAGCTTTGGGGGGAAGCAGAGGGCTTAAGAAATGAGCAAATAATTAGAATTGCTCCTCAGTCCCACAGTAGAGTAAAAGGAGAGCTCAGTCCCTTCCCCAGACTCGTCATCAAGGCTAAAGACTGGAACTTGAGCCTCTAGGGCTTTGAGGGTTTCACCAGTGTTCTTTGAAAAGGGACTCTGATGGAAAAAAATCGAGGGGCCTACTATTCATCAATTGTGGTGGGAAAAGTTCACCTGTGCCTTCGTTGTCCCCTTCTTTCAAGCCCCTAGAAGGGGCTTTCATCATCCTAGAAGGTCAGAATGAAGATGAACACAGGGAAACCAAAGATGAGAGGTGATTCACAGAAACCTACGTGGGCTGACAACATTTTGTAGGGATGTTGCTGTTGGTGTTGGTGTTTAGTTGCTCAGTCATATCTCTTTTGCAACCCCATGGACTATAGTCCACCAGGCTCCTCTGTCCATGAGATTCTCCAGGCAAGAATACTGGAGTAGGCAGCCATGCCCTCTCCAGGGGATCTTCCTGACCCAGAGATCAAACCCGGGTCTCTTGCATTGCAGACAGATTCTTCACTGTCTGAGCCACCAGGGAAGCCCTTGTAAGATATTACCTGTCTCTAAAGAGAAAAACAAAGAAATTTCAGAAATAATTCAAGGAATTCTCTCAACTGCCTTATGAATGGCAACAGTTTCCCCCAAGTTAGTGACTGCTGGCAACTGAATCTCAAAGAAATTAAATCCCTCGTATGAAGCCCCAACTGATGTGGGTGCAGAAAGAAGAGGTAGCAAGGTTTTAAAAAATCTGAATTAAAATAATTCAGGAAAAGATCTCTTAAGGAAAAAAATCTGATTGAGATATTCTATGATCTTGAAATCCAAAGAAAATTCTGGTTGGAGATGTAAATTTGGGAGATCTCTTACCATAGAGATGGCAACCGAAATGCTGGAAATAAAGTAAATCATCTTGATAACAGCTGTAAAATGAGATGACTTTCCTGGTGGTTCAGTGGTTTAAAATCTGCCTTGCCATGCAAAGGACACTGGTTCAATCCCAGTGTCCAGGGAACTGGTCTGGAACTGGACTTCCACTCGTCAGGGAAGGAAGATCCCACATGCTTCGGAGCAACTAGGCCCACGCTGTAACTATGAAGCCCGCATGTCACAGCTAGAGAGCCTGTGTGCTGCAACAAAAAACCCACAGGACATAATGAAGATCCTGCATGCCGCAGCTAAGACTCGACGCTGCCAAAATTAATTTTTAAAAAGCTGTAAAAAGAGAAAAGAAGGGCCTAGAAGTGAACTCTGAAGAAGCTCAACATTTAAAAATCAGATGGAGCAGAATACCCCAGCCAAGAAGACTTGGTAGTGGCCAGGGAAGCAGGAGGAAAACCAAGCAAGTTTGGCATCAGGAAGATGATGTGCCTAAGAGGAAGGAATGGTCAGTTGTGCTGAATGTGCCTAAAAGGTTAAGGAAGCCGAGAACTGAAACATTTCTGTTAGGTTAAGAACCAGCTGGAGGATGCAGGTCATCATCTATCCATGAGCATTTGGAGCAGAGAGATGGGAACAAAGGGAGACTGAAGGAATTTGACTAAGAGACTAAAATATGGAAGTAGTAAGTAAAAATAACCTTGTCAGTGTGAGATAATTATTATAAAATGCAGTGGTTAAGATGATGAGGTATTACAGACATCCCAAGGTTCATTTTTGCTGTTCAGTCACTAATTCATGTCTGACCCTTTGCAACCTCATGGATTGCAGCATGTCCAGCTTCCCTGTCCAAGGTTCACAGAAGCACTATTTACCATAGCCAAGACATGGAAGCAACCTAAATGTCCATCAACAGAGAAATGGATAAAGAAGATGTGGTGCAAACACACAACAGAATATTACTCAGCCATAAAAAGAACAAAATATTACCATCTGCAGCAACATGGACGCAATTAGAGATGGTCACACTAAGTGAAGTAAGTCAGAAAGGGAATGACAAATACCATATGATATCACTTATATGTGGATGCAAAATATGACACAGAATGAACTCATCTACAAAACAGACTCACGGATAGAGAACAGGCTTGTGGCTGCCAAGGGGGAGAGGTGTAGGGGAGGGAAGAACTGCGAGTTTGGGATGAGCAGATGCAAACTATAGGATGGATAAAGAACAAGGCCCTACTGTAAGGCATAGGAAACTGTATTCAATATCCGGTAATAAACATAATGGAAAATATGAAAAAGCACGTTTATATGCATGTAACTGAGTCACTGAGCTATACAGCAGGGATTGGTACAATACTGTGCATCAGCTATACATCAACAAAAAATTAAAGTAAAAGGTGATAAAATATTATCACAAGGGTAGTCAAACTGACTAATGGAATAGACGGCAGTTAACACTGCAGAGCAGTGAAGAAGTGTAGCTCTCTCAATAAGTGATGGTGGGTCACTTGGGAAAAAAATAATATTGACTCACACATATGCCACATACACACAAAAGTATCAATCTTATGTGGACTGCAGATGGAAATGTGCAGAGGTTAACCAATAAAGATAACACTGAACAGTGTGCCTGGGATAGGTGATGGTTTCATCAAGAGAACACAAAAACCACTAATCACAAAGAAAAAAGATCAATTAATGGAACTAAAATAAAATTAGGATACCACCAAAATACATAATTAAAGAGTGAAAAGGAACACTACAGAATGGAAAGAAGATATCTGCAAGACAGATATTCAACACAAGACTGATGCCAAGAATATATGAAGAACTCTTTCAAACCGAGGAAAAGGCAGACCACCCATCTTTCTAAAAAGTCAAAAGATGTATAAAATAGATAACTAATGAGAACCTACAGTATAGCACAGGGAACTCCACTCAGTGCTCTGTGGTGACCAAAATGGGAAGGAAATTCAAAAACGAGGGGATACGTGTACACACATAGCTGGCTCACGTTGCTGTACAGCAGAAACTAACACGACATTGTAAAGCAAATCTTGTTCATCGTTGTTCAGTTGCTCAGTCATGTCCGACTCTCTGTGACCTTGCAGACTGTAGCCCACCAGGCACCTCTGTCCAGTGGGATTTTCCAGGTAAGAATACTGGAGTGGGTTGCCATTTCCTTCTCCAGGGGATCTTCCCAACCCAGGGACCAAACCCAGGTCTCCTATATCAGCAGGTGGAGTCTTTACCACCGAGCCACAGGGAAGCCCAAAATAACTATACTTCCAATTAAAAAAAAAAAAAAAAGCAATCAAGAGACTTGAACAAGCACTTCAGAAAAGAGGACATCCAAATGACTGGGGAAAAAGAAAACATACGAAAAGGTTTTCATCTCATTCAACGTCAAGGAATACAAATTAAAACCACACTAACACACAATATTGTAAATCAACTATACTCCAATAAAAAATTATCTTTTTTGAAAGGTGATTTACCATTTAAAAAGAAAGCACTGAGAAAAACCATTATACATGTACCAGAAAGGCTGAATTTAAATGACTGACTCTACCAGGTGTTGACAAAGCATGTGAAGAAACTAGAACTCTCATACACTAATGGGGACTATAAATTAGTACAAACTCCCTACTAAAGCTAAACATATACGCATTATATGACCAGCAGTTCTGCTCCTAAGTGTTTGCCCATCAGAAATGCATTCACCAAAAGACTTGTAAAAAAAAGTTCACAGCAACACTGTTCATAATAACCTAAAACAGGAAACAACCCTAATATCCATCCACCACAGACAGGATAAGTCAACTGGTACACTCAAGAAAACAAAATAGACACCACAGAGTAATAAACCACCAGTGGGTAAAGAATCTGCCTGCACTGCAGGAGACACAGGAGACGTAGGTTCAATCCCTGAGTCGGAAAGATCCTCTGGAGAAGGAAATGGCAGCCCACTCCAGTATTCCTGCCTGGAGAATCCCATGGACAGAGGAGCCTGGCGGGCTGCAGTCCACAGGGTCGCAAAGAGTCAGACTCGACTAAGTACGCAGGCTGGCACGAAAACAGACGCACTTCATACACTGAATGTTGAGCAAAAAAGCAAGCACAAACTATATACTGGGTGAGATAATTAAATAAAGTTCAAACTCCTGTGTGACGCTAGAAGTCAGCACGGTCATGACCTCTGGATGAGGAGCCATGACCGGGCAGTGGGTATTTCTTGGGGTGGGGAGAGCTGGGAAGGTTCAAAGTCTTCATCTGGATGGCAGTACATGAGTGTATCCACTTAGCGATCATCATCAAGCTGTACACTTACCACGTGTGCATGTTTCTGATACACATTACACTTCGTAAAGAGCTCCAAAAACAGGGAATGCAAAGATCCCTAGGATTCCAGACACGCATTCCTAAGACCCAGCAGACCCCCAGAGCAACGCCTGCAGGACAGTGAGCCCCTTCCCCTGCACAGTGGTCCCTGAGGTCAGTCATGCGGGTTCCTGTGTTTCTGTGTGGCTTGGGTATCTTGTCTTCCCTAGGTGGTGGCAGGGGGAACACCAAGCAGCGCAAGGGTGTGTGTGTTTCAAGCTGCAGCTGTTTATTTCCGCAGATAAACTTTAAAGCCATCAGCACCTTCTGAGGAAGCCTCCTCCCCAACAGCATGTTTGGGAAAGTCCACGGCCTTGGCAGGATGGGCAAGAAGAGACGTGGGCAAGCGGCAGGTTGCTGAAACTCCATTCTTAGTGGTCCTCTCTGCCACTCAAGTTCTAAAGAGCTCTTGGAAGCAGCACCCAACTCACTCCCCACTCACACCTCTGTGTTTCAAATTACTGATGGGAACCCAGAGCCCTGGGAGGCCGGAGAGGTATCAGACCCCCAGCCTTGCCTTGGAGCTCTGGCTCCAGGTAGAGAGTGAGGGAAGATGCAGGCAGAGAGGGTTGTGTGATGCACATCCATTCCTGAGCCCCTCCTGGTCACAGGAGACTTCACTTTCCATGCCCAATACTCAGCACCTCTCTACAGGGCACAGGGTGTGTGCGTGCTAAGTCATTTCAGTCGTGTCTGACTCTGTGACCCTGCAGACCATAACCTGCCAGGCTCCTCTGTCCGTGGGATTCTCCAGGCACGGACACTGGAGTGGACAGCCATTGCTTCCTCCAGGGGATCTTCCCCACCCAGGGATCGAATTCAAGTCTCTTATGTCTCCTGCATTTGTCGGCGGGTTCTTTACCACCAGTGCCACCTGGGAACCCCCTACAGGGCAGAGAACGGCTGGTACTGCCTTTGTGGACTTGAGAAAGTTCCTGAACGTCCCAAGGCCTCCTTCTGTAAAGTGAGAGGAGCAGCAGAGGTAAAGAACTCACCTGCCAACGCGGGAGAAATAGGCTTGATGCCTGATCTGGGAAGATCCCACAGACCACGGAGCAATTAAGCCCATGCACCACAACTACTCAGCCTGTGCTCTGGGCCCATGCTCCGCGCCAGGAGAGGCCACCTAATGAGAAGCCCGCACACCGAAACTGGAGAATACCCTCCACTTGCCACAAGAGAGAAGCTTGCACAGCAACGAAGACCCAGCACCGCCAAAAATAAATAAAACTAAGATTTAAAAAAAAAAAGAAAGTGAGACAAGCAGGAAAGACACTCGAAGGTCCCTTCCAACTCTTGACTTTCTGCGTCATCAGGGCTGACAATAAAATCAGATAGAAAAAAAATAAAATAATTCTCCCTTTTCCAAAAGACGTGGGGGAGCATCCATGCTCACTCTGCATTTAACTTGTGGCCCCTGCCATCTTGGGTTGGCCCCATCCCCGGACAGGAAATGGCCCCGATCCCCTCTTCTGGGGCTCCTTGCTTTCTCTGCTGAGTATTTAATCAGAACTGGCAATGGCTGTTTGAAAAGAGCCGAGGCCAAGAGGGCAGGAAGGCGTCTCCTTGTTCCTGGCCCAGGAGATGGGAGCCGGCGAACAGCTGGGACGGGCTTGGTCTCCGTCGCCCCACTGCTGGCAGCGCCTGATGGCTTTCCACGCTCATCAATTCAGACGTTTTCCTGGGGAGTCCCTGACTTCGCATTGGGTGGGGCCCCTCTCAGCAGGAGAGCTGGCTCTCCCCACCCCACTCCCTTCAGAGTCTGCCTTCCTAAGGCTGGAAAGCCTTGTCTCCAGGTCCAGCGAGCCTGCAGCAGCGGCTGCAAAAGGGACCTGGAGATGTTAGCAAAGCCGGGCAGGAAGTAACAATGAGCAGATTCAACCTGGAAAAATGCAGTCGTTGCATCTGGGGATAAATAACCAGAAACACAAATACTCAGGTGGGAGGGAGAAGCCTGGAACAGGAAGAGGCCAGACGGCACTTGGACAGGAGCTTGCAATGTGATCTAGTGACAAAGAAATTGCTGGGGGATTCATGGGCTGGATGCACGGAGGTGCTACCCCAACAAGAACAAGGAAGGAACAGGGGCGGGTCCAGGCAGCTGTTCTCTGCCTCCCTGGAGGCCAGAACTGAATGGACCACGGGGTGGAGCTGGCAGCAAGAGAGAGTCAAGTCAGACTCTAGAAAGAACCTTGTCGCTATGAAGGGTAAGGAGAGATTATCCGAGGAAATGAAGAAATCCCTAGGAAGAAGTTTGAAGCACTGGGACACAGGAAGCCTGTCCCAGAGGCAGGGGCATGGCCTGGATGACCTTCAGATACCCCTAGACAGCTCACCAAGGAACACATGATTCTGCAGCAAACAGAGAGCGGGCCTGCCCGTAGATGCTACAGGAGATAGGAGAGGGAGGAACCCAAAACAGCTGAAAATAATGAAATTTAAGAGCGGGGGATAGTCACATGACCTGTCCTGAGTGTGAGACCAAGCTGGGAGAAGAGCTGCAGGCGGACCAGAGCCTGCAGACGGCCAGACAACCTGCTCCTTGGGCTCATAGAAGGGTGCTCTCCAATCCTCCGTTGGTTCCACTGCCTAGGACGGGCCAGGCTCAAAACGAGGCCCCCGAGACAAGTCCCCACGCACTTCAGACCCAGCGGGGCCCATCGAATGCACGCCATCTGACCTGTTCCTTCACCAACCGACGGCTGCTCTGGAGGGAGTCAGGTTAGACCTAAAGAAGAACTTGCCTCCTGAGTTTTGAGATAAGCGCACAAGCAAGTGAAAGAAGCGGTTTCTCATCTCTCTCCCCCTGGCTGGATCACGGGCTAGATGGTGCTTCAGGTTATGCAATGCATCGCACTTCTCACTGAAGCGCAGCGAGAAAGGCAGAGGTCTGCCATCCTTCCATCAAACCGGAGACATGGAAGTGCAGGTGTAGAGAGCAGAAAATTAGGCTAATTATCACTTTAGAAAAGGGCTCTCTGCAACAAGCTACATTAACACACTTACAATGTAATGAGGATTTTTGAAACAGAGGTTCAATGTAGCAGGCGAGACTTCTAGCTCAGACCAGGGCACACAGAAGGATGACCTATCCATGCAAAGGTCCGTGCGATTCCAGGTTCTTACTGGGGATGGTCAGCCTCCTGGTGAGGTATCTGATATCAGGTGCTAGCCTTTGGGGCTTCCCTGGTGGCTCAGCAGTAAAGAATTCGCCTTCAATGCAGGAGATGGAGGTTCAATCCCTAGGTCAGGAAGATCCCCTGGAGGAGGGCAAGGCAAACGACTCCAGTATTCTTGCCTGGAGTATCCCATGGACAGGGAAGCCTGGCAGGCTACAGTCTGTGGGGTCAGAAAGAGTCAGACATGACTGAAGCAACTTAGCACGTGTGCACACACATGTCAGCCCTTGGGTGAGATTTCCAAAGACCCCAGAAAGAAGAAAAGAAAAACCTTGTTGGAGGAGGCTTCTCCAGGGCATCTGAACCACTGGTGGGTGTTAGAACCTAACGAGGGGTCCATGAAGCCAGGCCACGAGAGGATTGAGAATAATTAGGATGGGAGAGTCTGGCTCATTTACAGACATGTCAGCTTGGAGGAAAAGATAGCAGTGTTGTAGGGATCTGGGGACCTGAGAGGCAGGAACTAGAACAGTAGCTATGCTGAGCTTCTATGCCTGTCCCAGGCACTGCTCTAGACACTTAAAAGAATGTTCCCTCATTTAATTATTCATTTCCTTGACATCTATCATGTACCCCTCAATGGACCACTCGTCTTCAAAACAACTCAAGCAGGTCAGACGAGAAAACCCAAGTCACAGGCGACATCATACGATCTGCCCAAGGTTGTGCATCACTTGGTGGCTGAGCTGGGATTCCCAGCTCACTTGACACCAGAACCTTCTCCTTCAGGAAGCCCTCCAGCCCTGCCCCTCCTGGCTCCAGTCACTGTAGCAAGTCAGCTTGGCTGCGAGCATTCACATATGTGCAGACGACGGTGTCTGTGCAGAATATGTGCACCCAAGCCAGTGGAGGCAGGCGGGGCACCAGGGAACCACAGCCCTTTGGTCCTGGAGGGAAGGATGCCATGTTTGGGGAGGAAGACCCCAGCATCTCTGTCTGCTTCCGCTTGGCTCCAGTCAAGATGAATGGCTGAATGCTCTTCCATTTCCTCAGCATCCTAACAACAGGAGGGAATGACCCAGAATGCAAGAGGCAGTGAAGGGGTTATCCACCCACTCGTCACAGGTGCCCACACAAGGAATACGTGCGCGACCCTGAGAAACTCTCTGCCTTCTGTGTCCTTCGCTGAACACCGACCCCTTCCTGAGTGCGCTGACCGTGCAGACACTCTCCTCTTCATCTCACACCACCACGGGCCCCAGAACACAAGGGACGCTCCATCCCAAATGCTGCCTGGCTGTGCAGGCACTAGGCGCCAACATAACCAGCTTATGAAAGCAGGGGTAAAGGAAGAAGGGGGCCGTGGTCCTTGAAAAAAGAAAGGGCCACTGTGCGTGATTCCCAGAGCCCTGCATCTGCCAGGGCCCAGCCTGCCACCATCACTACTTCTTTGATCCTCATTAAAGATGCAGCTGCTGCAAAGTCTGGCTGTCCCGAGGGGTTTGAAAGAAAGCCTTGAGAGTGGACGTGAAGATGGAGAGTGATGCGCGAACCAGGTGGGAGAAGCCACAGAAGACAGAGGCTGGGCACCCAGGGCAAACAGATCCCGCCCTTATTCCTCCAGATGCCCACGGGCTGGACAGGGCAGAACACACCCGTAGAGGTCCTCCCAGCCCTGCTCCTGGGGGGCTGATGTGCCACACAGGCTACCTGTCCAAAGTGACTCCCACCTGGACAGTCATGCTGCCTGGCTCTCTCTGGGGTTTCTGCAGAGTCAGCCCTCAGCCTCAGTAAGTGATGCACAACCTCGGTCCATGAAGCCAGGTCACAAGAGGTCCCACTCTCCTGGGAACCCTTGCCGCCGCTCACCCTGTGTGCTGGTCCAGATCCACCCCACTGTCTCAGGGGTAAGCCCCAAGCAGGTTGATTCCTGCTGCAAACACAGTAATTAAAAGGTCCCTGCAGGGATCCAGCCATTCCCCGCTCATGATCACCCGCCTCAGCCGCTAAGAGGGAAGACAGAAGGGGCAAAACAGGGACAGAGGAAAGGAGAGAACACTCCCAAGTTCACAGGCCCCAGCTCTTCTCCTGAACCTGCTTTGGTGGGCGACAATCTCCATGGTGACAACAAGGACTCGCCGTCCCCCACACCAACCTCAGAGGGCAGAGCATCAGCCCCCCAGAAGTGGGACAGTGCAGTGATGGAGACATAGACAAAGGGTCTGAATCCTTCCCTGGTACTAAGCTCTTTGACCCTGACCAAGTAACCTCAGTTTTCTTATCTGAGAAATAAAGGCAGTGATAGTCCATCTTTTACAGAATCATTACAAGGATTCAGTGAGTGGTACTGTGTGCCCTAGCACAGTAGAAATATTTGTTATGACTCAGATCTTCAAAAGCAGCTTTAAGACACTCAAGGAGGGGGCTTCTCTAAGTGGTTCAGACAGTAAAGAATCTGTTCTCAATGCAGGAGACCCAGGTTGGATCCCTGGGTTGGGAAGATCCCTTGGAGAAGTAAATGGCAACCCACTCCAGTATTCTTGCCTGGGAAATCCCATGGACAGAGGAGCCTGGCGGGCTACAAAGAGGCACAGCAGAGTGACTAAGCACGCATGCATATGTTTGGCCAAATAGCTTCTGACAAGGGTGCCAAAACCACTCAAAGGGGAAAAGACAGTCTTTTCAACAAATGGTGCTAGAAAAACTGAATATCCACATGCCAAAAAAAAAAGTTGAACCCTTGCCTAACTATATGTAATAAAAGATACTCAGGGAGGGACTTCCCTGAGGATCCAGTGGTTAAGACTCCACACTCCCAGTGCAGGGGGACCAGGTTCCATCCTTGGTCAGGGAACTAGATCCCACATGCTACACAGCGCAGCCTGAAAAAACAAACCACAAAACAACAAAAGACACTCGGGGAAGGAAGGGTCCAGATTCCTGCAGCCCCCGTGGCAGGCAGGAGAGAACAGACCGTCCTGGCAACTCCAAGAAGGAAACTTCTAGTGACTGGACGAAAGCGAGGTCCCAGAGCCGGGGCGGCCTTGGGGACACAGCCCTGGTCACACAGACAGTTCCCGACATACGGTCCATAGGAAACTGTCTGCGTGTATTTCTGAAGGATTTCATAATCGCATCGTGGAGACGAGCCTGGCTTAAACACAAACATCAACAAGTCCACAGCAACAGCAATCATCCTGGGCTGTGGGATTTTCAGTGCAGAGCTAGCTGGAGGGCATTGAGAGGAAGAAAGAGAGAGGAACAGGGTGGGTGGAGGAAGACGGGAGACCCGTAACAACCCCCAGGGCTCAACCTCTTCCCCAGGCAGGGAGTCAAAACTTTCCAAACTGGGGACCCGAAGGGCAGCCTGGAGGGCTCAGGTTTACTGTGTGTCTGTCTGTCTGTCGGGGCCTCTCTCCCCGGCCCCTGCCTCCTCTCACTCCCTCCTCCAGTGCCCTCCACCCTCCTCTCTGGGTCGGAGGCTCAGAGGGAGATGCAGGCGGCTATGGCATTTTCTTCCCCAGGGGAAGCTACTGCAAAGAAGCAAGAAGGGGCTGGAGCTCAGACAGGGAGTGGGGAGAGGAAATGAGGGGGCAGGGCTCCAGGCTGCTCAGGGCAGGGGCAGGGTTAGGGGAAAGAGGGGGGTCCCTCTTCTTGGGAAAGCCCCCCCCACTGACAACTCCAGCTCCTGGGGACTGCCCCCTCCCCTGAACAACTCTGCCATATGCTATCCTTGCCACACACTATACTTTGAATCAGTTCAGCACACTTGAGTCTCTACTGTGTGTCAGACACTGTGCAAATAAACATACACACAAAAAGAAATAAAACACGGTCCTGGCTCCCGAAGTCTTCAATCTATCCGGGAACAAGTGAAGCTCCAGAGGGTGTGCTAAGTGTTTCGGTCACTCTGCCCAAGTGCACGGAGCATTAGGTTAAGGAAGACACAACAGAGTGTGAAATAACAGTTTGAAATGGTGAGAAACTGAGTCCCTTTTCAGTTATCCTGCAAAGTCTCCAACTGATGTCAATATATCTTTAACTTCTCTGATACTACATAAGCTTCCATCTTTCTTTTTTAACCTGATATCTCCCTTGGAGCTGAAGAAGACTCTTGAGAGTCCCTTGGACAGCAAGGAGATCAAACCAGTCTATCCTAAAGGAAATCAACCCTGAATATTCACTAAAAGGACTGATGCTGAAGCTGAAGCTCCAATACTTTGGCCACCTGATGTGAAGAGCCAACTCACTGGAAAAGACCCTGATGCTGGGAAAGATTGAGGGGAGACAGAGGATGAGATGGTTGGATGGCATCACTGACTCAATAGACGTGAGTGTGAGCAAACTCAGGGAGATAGTGAAGGACGGGGAAGCCTGGTGTGCTGCAGTTCATGGGGCTGGAGAGTCAGACGTGACTGAGCAACTGAACAACAGCAGCAACCTCCCCTGGAGAGAGGCCATCAGCCTACCCAGCTCGCCATCCACTCACCCGCCCCTCATGCAGGACCAGAGATGGTCTTCTCAGCAGGAGGCACCGTGAGGAGCTGCCTGTTTCCAGTGCCCAAGTAGCCAGCCCCGGGGGACCCTTAGGAGCTGGGACAACACGCCAGGTCAGAATGCTCCTTGCAGAGCCCTCCACAAAAGTCCTTAAAATACTGACTCGCTTAATTCCAACCTTCAAACCAATAACAATTTTCATGGAAGAACTCACAGGATAGGCAACAGAAGATCATCACCAAAACCAACTGCATTTCTTTTTATGGCAGCCAAAAAAAAGAAATGAAATTGGGTCATTTGTAGAGATGCGGATGGATCCTCGAATCTGTTTTACAGTGTGAAGTATTTTAGAAAGCAAAAAACATTGAGGTTTGACGAAAACAGCAAAAATCTGTAAAGCAATTATCCTTCAATTAAAAATAAATTAATTTTAAAAAGAAAGAAAAAAACAAATATCGTATCTTAACACATACATGTGGAATCTAGAAACATAGTACACATGAACCTATTTGCGGACATAGGGAACAGATATACGGACACAGCATGGGGACGAGAAGGTGGGTCCAACTGAGAGAGTAGCACTGACTTATATAAACCACTCTGTGTAAGCAGACAGCCAACGAGAAGCTGCTGTGCAGCACAGGAAGCTCAGCTTGCTGCCCTGTGATGACCCAGAGGGGTGGGCCAAGGGGAGTCCAAGAGGGGTGGGATATATGCATACATATTCCCTGGTGGCTCAGTCCGTAAAGAATCCGCCTGCAATGCGGGAGACCTGGGTTCAGTCCCTGGGTTGGGAAGATCCCCCAGAGGAGGGCATGGCAACCACTCCAGTATTCTTGCCCGGAGAATCCCCAAGGACAGAGGAGCCTGGCGGGCTGCAGTTCATGGAGTCACAAAGAGTCAGACATGACTGAGCGGCTAAGCACAGCAAATAGCTAATACCCTTCACAGTACAGCAGAAACTAACACAAGGTTGCAAAGCAGTTACACTCCAATAAAAAACAGCAAAAAAAAAAAAAAAAACACAATATTAAACAGGGCTGGCCAATTCTGTTTTCCCACTAACATTCTCCTACTTCTCACCCATTCGCTCTGCCCTCACTGAGTACACACGGACAGCCAAGTGCTAACAGCTGCTAAAGGTTGAAGGAAAAGATATGTAAGAACGACTATAAACTGAGAAAGTTGTCTTTATCGGTGCAATTTTTGAGTACATGGAGAAAACGGTCTCCATTTTTACTGCAGCCCAGACTCTCAGTCTAGTCCTAGAAAGCCAGTCCCTCCAAGTCCATCATTGGAGGATCCCTGATTATGCTCAGTCTCCGGGTCCAGAAAGAAGCCAGCTGGTGGCAGTGCAGGACCTAGAACCCGGGCTTGAGCCACTCAACCCGCTTCCCACTCCACTTCCTTCTTGGGTTCAATCACGTTGTGGATCAAACCACACGCTTCCAAATACAACTAGCACAGAAGGGTCAGCTGGCGTCACAGGTATGCTTGGCCCCACCCAGGCCCCTGATATCATGCCCCTGCCTCCAGACGCCTTGGGAACCTTCTCTGAGCCAGTCAGTCTCCAGGAAGCAGCCTGTAAGCCTTTCCATCTGATTTCCCTTCATACAGCAGCCAGGCAGGACAGTCGCTGTCTGTCTGAGCTTCTTCTAGGTTTGCGGAGTGATGTTCAGGGGTTCATAAAGATTTTCTGGGTCTGGAGCCCTAGGACAGTCAGATGGAATCTATGAACCCCTTCTCAGAATGTTTCAGGGTGTAAAATGATCATACAGGATAAAGAGAAGACTCATCACACAGGAATCAAAACCCTTAAATGTAAATGTCATACACCTACTGCTTTAAGTGAAAAAGTAAAAGCGTTAGTCACTCAGTTGTGTCTGACAATTGTGACTCCATGGACTGTAGACCGCCAGGCTCCTTTGTCCACGGATTTCTCCAGGCAAGAATACTGCAGTGGGCAGCCATGCCCCCTTCTCCAGGGGATGCTCCCCTGGATTGAAGATCCAATCCCTGGATGCTCCCCAGGGATTGAACCTGGGTCTCCCACATTGTAGGCAGATTCTTTATCATCTGAGCCGCTAGGGAAATGTATGAGACAGTCATACACATACTGCTTTAACCAGGCATCCGACAGCAAGCTTAGCAGCACAACTAAACCTCGTCATCATTTCAAACTAATGACGACCATCAGCGCTGACAGAGACTTGTGCAGCCATTATAAGGGGATATGAAGCTGTGTGTGGCTTCCATTGGTGACAAACTCCCAGCTGCTCACAGCAATGTCAGTCTGTACCTATACCCTTAACTCAAGTAAATGCTATGTTTGGGGTAAATGTTGGGGCTTCCCAGGTGGTGCTAGTGGTAAAGAACTTGCCTACCAATGCAGAAGACGCCTGAGACAAGGGTTCAACCCCTGGGTCGGGAAGACCCCCTGGAAGAGAGCATGGCCACCCATTACAGTGTTCTTGCCTGGAGAATCCCCACGGACAGAGGAGCCTGGCGGGCTACGGTCCACGGGGTCACAGAGTCGGATGCAACTGAAGTGACTTAGCATGCACGCACCTAAATGTTGGTGAAAGCAAGTGCCATTTTCTACCCCGATTCATGGGGTCGCGAAGAGTCGGACACGACTGAGTGACTGAACTGAACTGAACTGAGTTGATGAATCCTACTCACAATAAGGATCCTTGATGCTGCCATGTAGCCCCAGAGGTCATCAGAGAGAAGGTATAGCAGCAGCATAAGGAGCTGACCAGGAGTAGCAGGGAGACCCTGTCCACAGTGAGGACAAGGGGACACTTGTGGCTGGTGGCCCAGAACCATTCTCCCCATCCCTCAAGCCCCAGATACAACCACTGGGCTTCTCCAGACCTCAGAGGCTCAGAGAAGACTCCCACCACATACAACACCCACGTCTGAACTTGCACTGTCCTCCCGGCACTGCAGCTGGCAGGAGGGCGGATGCCCACTGGAGATCTGATAAGAGCAGCAAATATAGCCCACTCAGGTGTGCTGGGCCCCGAGCATCTGGGAGTGAGGAGAAGGGAGGCGATTCCGTCTAGAGCTTCCAGGCAGGCTTCTCCCATCACCAGACCACCGGTCTCCCAGCACTCGCTCCCTACGCTGTAACTGCACATTCAGGCCTGATCCTGTGATTCTCTGTGGTCAGGGCTGCTTTCCCCACTAGACCAGAAGCCCTTGTGGCATCAGCTCCAGCCCAGGACATGACACCAAATCGGGAATGTCTGCTGAAGGAGATGCAGGAGAGAGACGGCCAGAGATGGAGCCAGAGACGGAGCCTGGTGGGCCTTCTCTGGTCTCTGCTTCCCTTTGGGGCATCTTAACAGCTGGAGAGACTTACCCAAGCAGTCTCTGTTCATGAACACTAGTTTTTAATTACAAACTCTGAAAAAGAAAATTGCTGCTCACCCAGGTTTGGGGGACTTGACTTGCTCTCTCTGCTTCTCTCTGAATCCCGCCCCCAGGCTGCTTGGGGTACCTCCCCCGGGAGATCCAGTCCACCCAGGCCTGCCCTGCTCCGCTCAGCTGGGCGGCCCCAGGGGGCAGGGCTGCTCGGGCTGTTGTTTCCTGAAGCTCTTGGGGCAGGAAAGAGGCAGGTGAGACGCCCTGGGCTCTGGTATGCTGCTTCAGGGTGGGGCGAGTGGAACAGGAACACATGCCAAAGCCAGGGGGAATCAGTGCATTTCCCCAGTCATTAGAGCAAGTCAACAGCCACGGGACCACTACCCACACCCATGAGAATGTGACAGCGTCACCAAGAAACGGAATGGACTGGAGTGTCGTTAAATGCCACGTTGGCATCTTCCTGCTCTCCTTTATAGGCCTTCTTAAGAATGCAAACCTCTATTCTATTCCTGAGAAGGAAACAGACTAATCTCACAATGGTGTCGATAAGGATGCGGGGACCCCCACCCCATAGAAATACACCACTCACTCAGGCCAGTGCCCAACAACCTGCCTGGGGCCTGGAGGCAGAGCGGTGAACAGGAAGACCTCCAGGTCACCCTAGAAAAGCAAGCAGCAAGGTTTTCCTGAGAATCAGGGAATCTCCTACACCCTATTTCTCCCAGCAAAGCAAAAACGATACAGGTAAGAGAGAAGAAAACGCAGGTCTGGGGGTCTCATCTGCAGGGCTGTGGACAGATACCATGTAAGGAGAAAGACAGCAGTTTCATAATGTTGCCCCACCACCATCCAAAAGCCTAGGAGGACAGGGGTTCCCATTAGTTATTTAATCAGATGTATAAAAACTCTTCCCGAAAAAGGTGGTGGTTTAGTCACTAAGTCGTGTCCAACTCTTGCAACCCAATGAACTGTAGCCCACCCAGGCTTCTCCGTCCATGGGAATTCCCAGTCAAGAATACTGGAATGGGTTGCCATTTCCTTCTCCAGGGGATCTTCCTGACCCAGGGATCGAACCCACGTCTCAAGCATTGAAGGCAGTCTCCTGCATTGCAAGCAGATTCTTTGTGCAAGAAAGGGGTAATTACAGAAGTCAGGTCAAGAAAGAAGCCTCTGGTTTGAAGAGAGTGAGAAAGCATTTGATTTTCCCAGCCTGCCAGCTTCTCCCCTAAATGAGTCCCACTGGGAGGTCCCCATGTCCTGTTCCCCAGAGGTCCCCTAGATGACTCCTTTTGACTCAGCACAATAATCCGGGTTGAATTGTCAGGTATCAGGGCCACAGGGCAAAGAGTCGGGTGTCAGGGACATCCTTTGTCTTGAGGGGAGGTGATCTCCTCTCTGTAGAGATAAAGGAACTTTGTTATTCCTGGGTTCCCACCCGACACCAGGTCAGAGAGAAGGGCTCTGCCTCCCGAGTGAACCTGCAGGCCTCCAGGCTGGCACTCTGCCCCTCATGCCTGACACTGCCAAAAGCAGCCTGTAGACCTGCTAGAGAAGCCAGAGCAAGCGGTGCAAAGGCAGCTTCTGCTAGGGGTGCCCTAATTCCAGGAAAGCCAGCGCCAAGCAAGGGGGCACCTGGTCTCCCTGTCCATGCCCCCTCTCCATTTGCAGTTGGGAAGATCAGCTGCCCACAGGGATGAAGTTTGGGGCCACGCCTGCTGGAATTCCAGGGCCTGCAGGTTGGGAGAAAGTCTCTGCACTATTGTGTAAACATGCCCTCCGGGCCCATCAAGGGCATCACATGCTGTCCTGGCTCTGGGCTCACCCACCACCTAGATGCCCCTTGGTGCCACCCAAGCATTTGAGTCTCTGCCTCTGTCCCTCTGGCTCTCTGGGTCGGGGCAGGAGGTCTGGGGGAACACAGGAGGCCTTGTTCAGCCCATCCACTCTACAGCCTGTCTGGAGGCTCAAGGCTGGGTAAATCCCCTAACTGCTTGTATTCATTCACCTCCCACTCGAATGCAGTGATTTTGATGCTCAATTCCAAAGGGAGCCGACATTTATCGGAACCGGCAATGAGGTTGCAGGGGTCTCTGTCACCCAGAGAAATCTCCAGCAAGGTCTTTAGATGAAATTCTAATCAAATGGCCAAACATAAGAAAATATAGAGTGAACCATGGTTTAGTCATTCAATAAATACTAAATAGTCTTTAAAATACAAATGTGGACCTTGTCAATCCATGACAATGTGTACACAAAATGAAAGGTGAAACGCCAAACAAGGAACACACTAGTTTTCCTCTGTCTGAAGCACGCCCAGGTATCAACTAGAGTTGAAATGAAGTCCACGATACTCAATCCATTAGCGTTTGGTGACTGCAAAGTTCTGATCTGTAAAGCTAGGTGCATATTTTTCATAGGTGTCCAATAGGAAACCCACTTCCTCTCCATTTGCCTTAAAATCAAAGCAAAGCTAGAGCCTAAGAGGCCATCCAGCCCAGGAGAAGGGGGACACTCTAGAAGGTGGGGCCGCTGCACCTGCTCTCCAAACAGCCACCAGGTGCAGCCGGGCAGTGTGCCTGCCCCTTGAGGGACCTGTTCCAAACTGCTGCTCACAGCCAGAGGCTGGGCATCCCGACCCAGAGAGCAGCTCAGACCCCAACAGGCCCCCAGAAAGTTGTTCAGACTCTCATGGTCTCCACCTCTAATCAGGGTTTAGCACCAACTTGACCTAGGGGTGAGGGGAAGGGATGAAGAAGAGCATAGGACACGAGCCCTGAAGGAGGAGACAATTCATTCACAACCTTGTTGGGTGACAACCTGGGTGCCCATTATCATTAGGGGAGTGACGAGGTAAACAAGAGCTCATCTGTTAGAAAAAAGGAATTAGACCCATGTGCACCAGGGAATACTTTGGCCACCTGATGCAAAGAGCCAGTGCATTGGAAAAGACCCTGATGCTGGGAAGGACTGAAGGCAGGAGGAGAGGGGGGTGACAGAGGACGAGATGGTTGGGTGGCATCACCGACTCAATGGCCGTGAGTTTGAGCAAGCTCCGGAAGATGGCGGAAGACAAAGGTGTGCTACCGTCTGTGGGGTCACAAAGAGTCGACACGACCTGGCAACTGAACAACGACACTAATGAATGCCCTGAAAAATACAATGCTGAGAGGAAAAGGAAGGGAACGGAATGGGCTTAAGACAGAGCGCCACTATGTAAATGAAAAACACATACAGTTCAGAGAAAGTGTCACCACCAAGAGGGTGGTGAGCCTAAGGAGCTATGACATAAATACCATGTGGGACCCGGGCTGGGATCCTGGAGGACAAAAAGGGAGAAGGTAAAAACCAGGGGTCCCTGAGCCGAGAAGGGATTGGAGTTAATGACAGGGTATCAATAGAGGCTCATTAACTGTGCTAAATGTACCGTATCGATAATAGAGGAAACTAGTGTGTGGGATGGGGACCTCTCTGTCCAATTTTTCAGAAAATGTAAGACTCTTTTATATGCTATTGATACTGGTTATAAAATAGATGACTGATGAGAACCTAAAGTATAGCACAGGGAACTCTGCTCAATGCTCTATGGTGCCCTAAACGGGAAGGAAATTCAAAAAAGAGGGGGCATATGTATTTCCACAGCTGATTCACTTTGCTGTGCAGCAGAAACTAACACAAAATCGTAAAGCAACTATACTCCAATACAAATAAATTTTTTAAAAGGTGTTCTAAACAATAATGTCTTTTTTAAAAGGAAAAAAAAAACGCACAAAGCAAAAGCAACACTATACGTTTCCCAGAAACACCAAGCATTGGAATGACGGCCTTTGGGGGCAGCAAGCAGTGAGCAGGGAAGGGTAAGGGGACTAAAAGAAATCACAAGGAGCACAGGCACCAAGGTGGCTGCTGGCCTTGGGTTCCGGGCCAACCCCCCAGGCCTGATGTAAGACTGCAATCAGGGAGAAGGTGGACATGAAAGCCCCTCCCCTGTCCCCAAGGGAGCAAGAGCAAACCAGTCAATCCTGAAGGAAACCAACCCTGAATATTCATTGGAAGGACTGATGCTGAAGCTGAAACTCCAGTATTTTGGCCACCTGATGCCAAGAGCTGACTCACTGGAAAAGACCCTGATGCTGGGAAAGATTGAGGGCAGAAAGAGAAGGGGACAACAGAGGGTGAGACGGTTAGATGGCATCACCGACTCAGTGAACATGAGTTTGAGCAAACTCCATGAGATGGTGAAGGACAGGGAAGCCTGGTGTGCTGCAGTCCATGGGGTCACAAAGAGCAGGGCACAACTTAGCAACTGAACAACAACAGCAGCCCCTGTTCCCAGCAAGGGCGAAAAGGCAGTGGTGGTACTCCCACCCCACACACACACCTGTGAGGTCTCAGGAATGTTCCTCCCTCTTCTCAGGGTCTAGAATCAGGCTACTCAGAGGATCGGGGGCTCAAGACCAGGGTACCCCCTCCTCCACTGGCAGCTGTGGCAGGAACCCCTGTCTCTTGTGAATCTGAGTGTTGGTATTAGGACCATCGACTCCGGGTTTTATCTTTATATAAATAAATAAGTCACAAGAAGGACCTTTGCACACCAATAACAATAATGCGCCATGACTGAGAACTGTGATGAACTCAACTCTGCATCAGTGGTACCCAAACGCATAACTTGGGAAAAGAGAAGGAGGGGAAAAAATAATAAAGCAAAACACTGCAAGAGAGTCGGTCAGGATGCTACATGAGTGGTAGAGGCTCTGATGACAGAAGGGACTTGGGGGAGGTTGAGTAGCTTGGAAAGGCCCAGAGAAAGAAGAGTTAACTAGACCTGAAGCCAGGGTAAGGGGCCAGGAGGGAAGCGCTCTTGGCAAGTACACGGCAGGGACAGCAGTCCAGGACACACTCCACCTGACTCCAATCAGAGGCACCAAGCGAGCTCTGGGTTTCCCAAGGGGAAGGTCAGCACGCCCACAGCAGGGGAGCCCCTGAACATTCGTCAGTCCTAAGAGCTAGCTCTGGGCCCTCCTAATTCCCAGCCGAAGCCAGCAAAATCCAATAGCAATCAAAATAAAACATGCTGGGGGGCAGCAAAGATGGCAGCCCACTGGGAGCAGTGCAGTTACATTTGAATTTCAGATTAGCCACAAATAATATTTGAGTAAAAGTATGTCCTTAACGGGACATAGTGACTCAGTGGCAAAGAACCTGCCTGCCAAGGCGGGAGACACAGGCTCAATCCCTGGGTCAGGCAGATCCCCTGAAGAAAGAAACGGCAATCCACTCCGGTATTCCTGCCTGGGAAATTCCATGGACGGAGGAGCCTGGCGGGCCTCAGTCCATGGGGTCGCAAGAGTCAGACACACCTTAGCAACTAGACACAACAAATATCCTCAATATTGCATGGGACACACTTCTGCTAAAAAAAAATTATTTGTTGTTAACCTGAATTCAAATTTAACTAGGTATCTTGAATCTTTATTTGCTAGATCTGGCAACTCTCAATAATAACAATAGCAGTTAACCCTGACTTGTTACACCTTCAGATACTTCTAGTTGTCAGGTTTCCCCTTCACCACAACCCAGCGAAGACCGAAGACCATAGTGTTATTCCCTTTTTACATACAAAGAAGCTGGGATTCCAAAGGATCAAGCCACTTGCCCAAGGTCATGAGGCTGACAGATGCCAGGCCTGGGATGTGAACATCTGTGTTCAGACTCCAGAGTCCAACTCTGGGGCAGGTTGCTGTCTCCCAACTCAGCAGGGGCACAAGGCCCAGGCCTCCGCTGCCTGAGCCTCCCTGACTCCCTGACACACAGCGAAGGTGCAGCCTCCCACAGTGGTGATGCCAAGAGCTACTTGCACAGCTCTCAAAACATGCCTCGAGAAACCTTCCAACCAGATCCCAGTCAAAAGCACTAAGCAAGCTCTGGGTTTCCAAAGGTGAATCAGCATGCCCCACAGCAGGGGAGCCCCAAGCGGCCTTAAAAGAGCACACTGGCCCTATATTGGTGCAAAGAAAAACACAAAAAGGAGCTCCTGATTTAAGAGTGTGGATAAGCAGCGCAGGTCAGCACAGCCAGGGTCAAAGCCGGGTCACACGCCATCCTGCCTGGGGACAGCAAAATGGATGAATGGCCTCTGGGGACATCCCTTCCCCTTTGGGGATGGCATTAATGTGAAACTTAAATAACAGGTATCTGATGAGAATGTCTCCCCATCCTTCAGCATGACACCCTTTTCTATAATCATGAGTATTTACTGAGAACCTACTGTGTACCAGACACTGTGCTAGATGTTTTCATTGGTCCATCTAACAATGGGGCACGTAAAACTACAATCCTGCAGAGTGTCTATTTGCAAACGAGGGAACTGAGACTTGGGGAAGTCATTTATTCAACTAACGGTAGTTAAGTTCCTATATATGCCAGACTCTGTCCAAGGTGCTCGAGATACAGCAGTGAACCAAACAAGACCCCTGCCTTCATGGAGCTGGGAGGGGCAGAGATAAAAAATAAATCTACCAAGCTATTTCAGGTGCTAAGTATAATGAAGGAAAGTGAAGCAGGGTCAAGGTACAGAATGATAGGAGTGGGGGGTACTTTATCTAAGACAGTCAGGGAAGATGTCTGGAAGGAGGTAATATTCAAGCAGAGGTCTGAAGAGAGGGGCTGAGCACGCGCAGGTCTAGAGGAAGGGAGACCGAAGCAGAGATGAGAATCCATGCAAAGGCCCTGAGGTAAGAGTGACAAAGATACAACCAAGATAAGGCCAGCGGGCTGGAGCCAGCACCGGACAGTGGGAGGGGCAGGAGGGGAGTTTGGAGGGCATGGCAAGGGTCAGCCATCTTTAAAGGATCGTGTGGTATGCAGAAACAGATGGAGAAGAGAGTGAAGAAATGGATGGAAGAATGGATGGATGAAAAGATGTATGCATGGAAGGATGAATGGGTGAATGGAAGAACAGAGAGACAAATGCGTAGATAAATGGATTCACCTGATCAGAGGTCAGAATACAGACAGCTTACAAGCTGATAAAATGTGTCTGATGTTCCATTCCCAAATAACCAAATCCCTGGGAGTCCCAAGCCAAGGACTTTTCTTAATAATGTAAGTCTTCTAGACAGAAACTTCAATCCAAAGCGCAACAGGCAAATCAGGTCTTCATTCCAAGGAAAGCATTACAAAGGCCACAAGATGGCAAGCCAGGAAGAAATGCCTTGCCTTCTATCTCTAAACTCTGTCTTTATCTCTAAGTCAGCTTCCATAAGGGCGCCCACCACCAGCACCGCTGGCCCCACCAGCAGCTGGGATCCCAGAACTCTTCCTCAAGTCCTTGAGCAAGAAAATCTGGTTTGCCCACCAGAAGAAAAAGAAACAGCATGCCAGACGCCAGAACAGAGCCAAAGGCTTCCTGCACGTGGCCCGATGGCCAGGAACCCAGACCCCAGACCCTCGGCCACCTGCCCAACCTCACCTCCAAGTCCTTCTCCAGCTCCAGCCCAGCCTCCATCAGGTTGTGCTCAAACTCCTCTCGCTGCTCTTTCCTCTCCTCCTCCAGGGCATCGAGCGGCCCCAGCTCGATGTCACCGGGAGCCCCCGCCTGGGGGTCCTTGCCCGTCTCGCCATTGGAGACGATAGCCAGAGAGTGGCCCGAGGAGCCGTGGCCGGGGTGCACCCCGCGTTTCCGGTAGTGGTAGGCGAGCACGTAATCCACCTTCCTCTGGTTGTCATGGAAGTGCATGCGGCTCACGCGGGCCTCCGAGGACACCGGCTCGCTGGCCTCCAAGTAGTTGTTGATGACCTGGCCAGAGAAGAGGGGACGCGGAGAGGAGATATCCAGTGAGGGAGGCGCGAGAGGCGCGGGAGGCTGACCTGGCGCTCTGGGACCCGGGAGGGGGACGAGGAGGCCAGGTCCTCACCGCGAAAAGACAGAGAGGCCCGAGCTCCTCGGCCACGGCCGCCACTCCTCCGCCCCAGCCCCGGGTCTAGCCCCGGCCCACAGACGCAGCACACACGCACGCTCACGCACGCAGATGCGCATGCAGCGTGAACTCCACGCATCCCACCACCCGCCTCCCTCCGCGCACCAAGCCCCACTCCAGCACACACGCACAAGTCGAGCACTCGGCCTCACACCGACACACACTGCATACTTGCGTCACCCACATGCTCTGACCCGAAGGGCCCCCCGCATGCACCACGACACCCCTACCTCCTTGCAGAGCTGAAGGCCTGCCTGCACACACGCCGTACTCACCGGCAGGTTCTCTGGATCCATTGCAACAAAGGTCGATTTCTAGCCGCCTGGCCCACCCTCCTCCCACCCCACGGGGGATTCACTGTCCACTCTGCGCCTCACAGCGCCACATCCTCCTCTACCCGCTCTCCGTCCTCTCCAGCCACTGGTGAGGATCCTGCCAGAGAGGCTGCAGTCCACTCCCGTCTGCTCCCAGAGGCGACGGGAGGTTGAGAAGAGGAGGAGAAAGAACTAGGTGGAGCCGGGGGAGGGACCTGCCTCCCGCTTTGGGTGTTTCCCTGTTTATTACCGGTTTGATACCCAGCTGCCTCCGCAGCCACCTGAGAGGTCACCTGGGCAACCAGATGAAGCGCCAGGCACAGGGGAGAGCCTCAGAGGCGGCCCAGCTGAGGTCTGGAGAGGGCCAGGGAGCTTGCAGGCCAGGGGCGGGGCCACCCGGCCTCTTACACCTCTGTCTTCCCCATCCTTCTCTGACCAGGGGACCCAGTGCTACTGGGACAGTGTGCCATCCCGTCTTGGAGAGACAGGAGATGAAGGGAGCCTAACAGAAACCCCACCCCCACACACAAACCCACAACACACACCCTGTGCCCCCAAGTGGAGAGCGCCCCACAGGCCTGCCCATCCACAGGCCCCAGTACTCACAGAGCTGTTGGGGGGGCTCCCTCCGCCGGACGCCTGGCCAGAACCTTGGGGGACACTGCCCTGCAGACCCTGGGCTGGGGGACCCGGCACCTGGAGGCATTGCTGTCCGTGTTTGGGGCCCTGACTCCCTCTGACCACTGCCCGCGGGCTCAGCCGGCGTGGGGAGCCAGGGAGCAGGGGGATGTCTGTGAAAGACAAGGACACAGAGGGACAGCAGCTTCAGGGGATGGGAAAGCATGGTCGCAGGACCCAGAGCAGCTGAGTGCCGAGCCTGGGACCCCAGGGCAGCCCTGAGAACACACCACACCGCCCCACAGCTGCCCACCGCCCCCACCAGTCCTCAGAGGCTTAGATAGCCAGGCCCACATTGGCCATAGGGGAGGAAGTAGGGTGTTGCCATCTCTCTCTCTCTCTCTCTCTCTCACACACACACACACACACACACAGCCTAGAGCCACCAGCAGTAGCTCCGTCTGACGATGACTGTCATAATCTCTTATGGTTCCCAGACACGAGAAGGGCAGTTGCCTGGAGGTAGGGTGGGTGGGGCACTTCTGGAGAGACACCCTGAATTAACGCCAAAGGTTTAGTCTTTAGGGTCCCTCCCAGGGCAGCAAGAGAAGGGGGCACCCTGGCAGCCCCCACACCCCTGAAGAAGACAGACCAAGAGTGGGCTCAGAGCACGGGTGACCTCTGACCCACCTCCAGGGCCCTTGAGGGGTCTCCACACGCCTGCTGCCCCCCCATGGCCTCAGAGCTGCCCAGTCTCTCCCTCCCCCCACACCCTAGAGCAGCCTTTCAGGGCACCTGGGATGACACCTTGGCCCTGCCCCGAACTGACTCTGAGGTCTCTGAGCCTGCTTCTTCAACTGTAAAAGGAGGAGACTCCCCCAAACTTGCAGGATTGTAGTGAAAATGAGAATGAGAGACACACATACAAAGCACCTGGACAGTCGTTAGCCTGCAGGTATGCAATAAAAAGTGGTTATGATCATTGTTCTTACTCTTTTCATTTTAAACTTCTTGTGAGCAGAAATCACACCTGATACATCCAGTCGGTAGCTCAATCGGTAAAGAATCTGCCTGCAGTGCAGGATACCCAGACTCATTCCCTGGGTCAGGAAGATCCCCTGGAGATGGGAATGACAAACTACTCCAATATTCTTGCCTGGAAAATCCTACGGCCAGAGGAGCCTGGCAGGCTACAGCCCATAGGGTCACAAGAGTCGGACTTAAAGACTAAACGGACGACAGAGTTAAACATTAAATGTTAAACTTAACAGACGAATTAACGACTAAACCACAATCTAGCCCTTAGCACCTGCTGAATGAAGGAACGAATGAGTGGACCAAAGGCAGCTCTTCCCAGTCTCTTAGAGCTTCTGGCCAGTTACTGGGTTGAGGAGCAGCCCCGTACATGTGCCCAGCTCTCTGCTGGGCAGTTTTGGGAGGACTGGAACTTGGGTCCCTGCGCTTGATCCCAGACACGAGAAGGGCAGTTGCCTGGAGGTAGGGTGGGTGGGGCACTTCTGGAGAGACACCCTGAATTAACGCCAAAGGTTTAGTCTTTAGGGTCCCTCCCAGGGCAGCAAGAGAAGGGGGCACCCTGGCAGCCCCCACACCCCTGAAGAAGACAGACCAAGAGTGGGCTCAGAGCACGGGTGACCTCTGACCCACCTCCAGGGCCCTTGAGGGGTCTCCACACGCCTGCTGCCCCCCCATGGCCTCAGAGCTGCCCAGTCTCTCCCTCCCCCCACACCCTAGAGCAGCCTTTCAGGGCACCTGGGATGACACCTTGGCCCTGCCCCGAACTGACTCTGAGGTCTCTGAGCCTGCTTCTTCAACTGTAAAAGGAGGAGACTCCCCCAAACTTGCAGGATTGTAGTGAAAATGAGAATGAGAGACACACATACAAAGCACCTGGACAGTCGTTAGCCTGCAGGTATGCAATAAAAAGTGGTTATGATCATTGTTCTTACTCTTTTCATTTTAAACTTCTTGTGAGCAGAAATCACACCTGATACATCCAGTCGGTAGCTCAATCGGTAAAGAATCTGCCTGCAGTGCAGGATACCCAGACTCATTCCCTGGGTCAGGAAGATCCCCTGGAGATGGGAATGACAAACTACTCCAATATTCTTGCCTGGAAAATCCTACGGCCAGAGGAGCCTGGCAGGCTACAGCCCATAGGGTCACAAGAGTCGGACTTAAAGACTAAACGGACGACAGAGTTAAACATTAAATGTTAAACTTAACAGACGAATTAACGACTAAACCACAATCTAGCCCTTAGCACCTGCTGAATGAAGGAACGAATGAGTGGACCAAAGGCAGCTCTTCCCAGTCTCTTAGAGCTTCTGGCCAGTTACTGGGTTGAGGAGCAGCCCCGTACATGTGCCCAGCTCTCTGCTGGGCAGTTTTGGGAGGACTGGAACTTGGGTCCCTGCGCTTGAGAAATGTATCAATATCATCACTTGTGAAGATACTGATGATGTACAGGAAACACAGCAAGCCAGCAGGTAAAGATTCCATAACTTGTTTCTAGACTGTGGGCTCTGGCCTATATTGTGGGAACCGGAAAGGTGGAAAGTCAAAGTAGCTTCAGGAAGGGTAATAAGCCAGAAGCTTCTGAGTCTTGAAGCATCTGGAAGGCAGGGGACAGAACCTAGGGTCAGGAGTGGGCATGCATGCTGGTGGGGCGATAGGGGCCTCCAGTTTAGGATATCAGGGGAGGGGCTTCTGTCCTCAGTTCCCAGTCTTGCTCATCCCTCTCCCCTTGTGCATTTCTGCCTAGATCAGAACTGAGAGCAAGACTGTGCACCCCAGGGTGTGTATCTAAACACACCCTGAAAACCTCCATGTATGTCTAAACAAACGGAGACCAACCTGATGAGTACCTGGGCAGGTGACACAGCAGATGCTCACTCAAGGTCCATACTTCCTTGACAGCATTCAAGGAATGAATTCACACCAGTGACCCCGGTAGCTCAGATTAAGAGGCAGCCCAAAGCTTTAGTCACACCACTGTCTGGGAGCCACCATCCCCTAAAGGAGCCACTGGGGCTTTGAGGCTGGCCTCCAGGGCCCCGCTGGCCACCCTGGCCACTCCCTCCGCTGGCCCTCTGATACATGGATCACCGCTGCCTGGGGTCCTGCTTCCATGCCCGCCTTCTCCCATAGCCAGCGATTAGAGAACAGCGTGTAGTTCAGCCGTTCCAGCTCCAGAAAGACATTCCAGGAAATAATGGCATTTTAGAGGGTTCTCTTGGGCTTCCCTGTTGGCCCAGACAATAAGGAATTTGCCTGAAATGCAGATTCAATCTCTGGGTGGGGAAGATTCCCTGGAGAAAATGGCAACTCACTACAGTATTCTTGCCTGGAGAATTCCATGGACAGAAGAGCCTTAGGGTTACAGCCCATGGGGTCGCAAAGAATTGGACACAGCTGAGCGACTAACACACACACACAGAACTCTCTTTGCAATACCAACTCCATTTTTCTTTCCCTTCTTACACCATTCACTTGGCTCTTAGCACAAATGGCCTTGATCAGGAGATCCCTGGGTGTTTGTGGCTTAGCCACCCTCCTGGGTTCTGGGGGTGTAATACTGTGATTTATTGTAAAAACAGATAATTTGGCCTTTGTTCGGTACCTGCTACAGCGCTCCTAAAACCCTCAGAATTTCCTAAGTGTGGAGAGCAATCAAGGTGTCTTTTGTTATGTTAACGAGGTGACTTTTGGGAAGCTCCCCGCTAACCTAAGAATGGGGCCTGGTTGCTAGGGGAACTAACCTGGTGATGAGAGGGTGGGCCTTGCAGTCTCCCCTCCCCTTCCTCCACCTGCCCTCCCAGGAGGGTGTGAGGCTGGAGATTGAGTTTAGTCACCATCAGTGGCCGGAAACTTAGTCAAGTGTGCCTGTGTAGTGAAGTGCCCCAAAAGGATGTATTATAATCAGTCATGCCCCTATAATGAAGCCCTAAAAGAGGGGTTCACTGAGCTTCCAGGTTGATGAACAAGTGGAGATGTGGGAAGAACAGCACATCCAGAGGGCATGGGATTCCAGGTTCTTCCCACGTATCTTGTCCTCTGCATCTCATTCATCTGGCTCTTCCTGAGTTGTATCCTATCCTTTCATAATAAATCAGTGATCTAGTGAGTAATGCTTCCCAGCTGGATCAGTGGTAAAGAACCCACCTGCCCATTCAGGAGATGCATGAGACTCGGGTTCGATCCCTGGGTCGGGAAGATCACTTAGAGGAGGGCATGGCAACCCACTCCAGTATTCTTGCCTGGAGAATCCCATGGACAGAGAGCTTGGAGAGCTACAGTCCAAATGGTCACAAAGAGCCAGACATGACTGAAGCGACTGAGCATGCATGCATGTACATATGTATATGTGCAACAGAATATTACCCAGTCATAAGAAAGAGAGAAACAAGGTCATTAGCAGCATCATGGATGGACCTAGAGATTACCACACTAAGTGAAGCAAATCAGACAAAGAAAGACAAATATCATATGATATCAGACAAAGACAAATATCATATGATATCACTTATATGTAGAATCTTTAGAAATGAGACAAATGAGTTTATCTACAAAATATGCTTCCAAGGTGGCTCAGTAGGTAAAGACTCTCCCTGCAATGCAACAGACACAGAGACATGGGTTTGATCCCTGGGTCAGGGGGATAGAAACAGACTCACAGACATAGAAAGCAAACTTAGGGCTACCAAAAGGGAAATGGGGTGGGGGAGGATAAATTAGCAGTTTGGGATTAGCAGATGCATACTACCGTATATAAAATAGATGACATGGTCCTACGGTAGAGCACCGGGAGCTGTGTTGAATATTCTGTGATAAACCACAACGGAAAGGAACACAAAAAAGAACAGCTATGTATACATATAAATGAATCACTTTGTTGTGCATCTGAAACTAACACAACACTGTAAATCAACTATACTTCAAAAATAAAATAAGACAATAAGAAGCATTTGAATCTGTTGGCTAGCTACTGTCACCCCAGCTCACCATTCATTCATTCACACATTCAAAACCATTTAATAATCATTTACCACACACTTTGTCCTGTCCTAGATGCTGAAACTTGAAGATCTCAGAGTCTACTTGGGGAGACAAATGGTCTAAATCTGTAACTTTAATATATAATAAGGGTACTAAATCACAAAAAACTTACCATTTTTGATAGGCCCCTATGACAGAGACTTGGGCTTCCCTGGTGGCTCAGACAGTAAAGAATCCACCTGCAATGAAGGAAACCCAGGTTCGATCCCTGGGTCAGGAAGATCCCCTGGTGAAGGAAATGGCAACCTACTCCAGTATTCTTGCCTGGAGAATTCCATGGATAGAAGAGCCTGGCGGGCTACAGTCCATGGGGTCGCAAAGAGTCGGACACGTCTGAGCAACTAACACTTCACTTCATGAAACAGACTACAAGCTGCTTACCAAAATCCATGTTCTCCGCTTCTCCCTGAACACACAGCTAGAGCATATATCCGAGCCTCCCTGATGTGGCCATGAGACTGAATTCCAGCCAGAGGAATGCGAGCAGAGTGTTATGTGCTATTTCTAGGTCTGACCCATCAAAACCTTCCATGACTGCTCCTGCGCACTCTTTCTCTGCTCCCTGATAACTGGAGTGGCAACCCTCGGGGCCACCTTGGAAGTCACGGATGAAGTTGGCTGAGCCCCCATCATCCTGGGTCCCTGAGAAGCTTTTGGGGTAAGAGCCACCCTACCAACTTGTCCACCCACCCAGCCCTAGCTCTTTAGCAAGCAGTGCACTCCTGTTATGCTTTACTCCTTATTTTTCAGTCTGTTCATTACAGCAACTAGCTGAGCATAAGGTGCCTCCACTATCAATGTGGATAATAATAAATAACTTCACTTACTAGGGCTTCCCTGGTGGTTCAGACGTTAAAGAATCTGTCTGCAATTCAGGAGATCCGGGTTCAATCCCTGAGTCGGGAATATCCCCTGGAGGAGGAACTGGCAACCCACTCCAGTATTCTTGCCTAGAGAATTCCATGGACAGAGGAGTCTGGTGAGCTATAATCCATGGGGTCACAAAGAGCTGGACACGACTGAAGGACTAATGCCTGCTTACATGGGCAGTAATTCAGCCCACAGAGATAACATCCATACTCATACTACAGAGCCTTGTTCAAACTTCCCCCAAGTTGACAGACAGCGTAACTCCCTCATGCCTGCACACCCCAGGTCGGGGGAGATGCTCAGAGGTAGAGACTGGACGTCATCTCTGGCCCTCACTGCAGCCTGGCACACAGCAGGTGCTCAAGGAAAGAGTGGATGCAAAATCGAGACGCAGAGAAGAAGAGCAGAGAGGGATTTCTGGTCAGTCGTCTCTTCTGCACTTTGTGGTGTGGAATTTTGGAGCTTAGGGAGGGTGAAAAAATTGAGAGGATTTGTCACCAGCAGAACCGCATTTTAAGGAATGAAAAGAATGGATGTATGTGCACGTATAACCGAATCACTTTGCTGTTCACCTAAAACTAACTTAGCATCGTAAATAACGCCACTCCAATATAAAGTAAAATTTTCATTTAAAAAAAATAAATGCTAAAGGATGTTCTTCACAATGAAGGGAAGTGACAACAGATAGGCACTGGGTAAGACTTGCTCCTGATGGGAGAGTCTTGTATTCCTTTCTCACAAAGGTGAGGTTATAAGTCATTGGTCAAAATAGACTATTGGCCACTGCATTTTCTACAGGCTACAAGCCACTGTGCATCGGTGCTCAGTCACTCAGTCGTGTCCAGCCCTTTGCGACCATATGGACTGTAGCCAGCCAGGCTCCTCTGTCCATGGGATTTTCCAGGCAAGAATACTAGAGTTGGTTGCCATTTCCTCCTCCAGGGGATCTTCCCAAGCCTGGGATCGAACCTGCATCTCCTGCACTGGCAGGTGGATTCTTTACCACTGAGCTACCTGGGAAGCCCATAGGCCACTATTTTTCAAGCTAGAGGTTGGTTATCTGATGATTTGAAAGATAGTCGGTTATCTAATGATTTGAAAACAGCATTTTTTTTTCAGTATAATAGAGTAGAATGGACCAGAAAAGTATAAAACAGAAACACCACTTTAAAAAAAAAAAAAAGAGAGACACAATAAAATAAATGCCCACATGAAAAATAATACCCTTTCTACAAAGCTACTAATGCAACTACAGCTTATTATCCTGGGCAATGTCTTATATGTCACACAAATACCACTGTGACATTCTTCTTAAAGTTTAATGTTGATGAGCTAGTCTCATTTTCATAGGCAATGGGGCCCATGTAACTTATTATCTCTTTTCTGATCTGCCTGTCAGGAGGTTCATAGGTAAGTTTTTGCTCAATTACAGTACCTATTCTTATCTAGGTTTGGCTGATATGATAGTATGTTCCCAATCTTTCATTCTTTGGCATTTGCCAAAGTTTTATGGTATCTAGGTTTTCCTTTCTTGTAATTTGTTTCAAGGTTGATAAATAAGAAATAGAAGTAGTTACTGATATAGGGAAAAAATAAAAATGAATTTAAAAAGGAGTTAGGGTCAAGAATCATTACCAAAATATTACAAACCGGTATTTTTTTCTATTTAATTATTTTCAATGGGCACGTATCATTATTTTTAAATTCTTAAAGCTATTTTTAATTAGTTTATGATGAATAACAAGCATCAGTGATTGCTAGAAAAGTGTGAGTTCATTTTTCTAGAAATCAGTGAGCCAGCCAGAAGATGTGAGGGTGGGACTGTCTTGGGGGTCCAGTGGTTAAGACTCTGAATTCCCACTGCACAGGGCACAGGCTCGGTGCCTGGTCGGGAGCATAGAATAAATAAAAATACTCTACAAAATAAAAGGAAATTAAAAAAAAAAAAAGAAGATGCAAGGATGGCAAGCTTTATATTTGTGTTTGCTACACAGTGGGGGGAGGATCTCACCCGGCTCCTTGAAAGAACTGTCATCTTTCTGTAGTTTCAGCACAAGTTAACATAGATGGAGAACTGTCAGCCAGATGGACTTATAAATTATTTGCTTAGAGTTTCTGGAGGGAGGGCAGGGTTGTCCGTAGGAGCCAAAGAAAGACTTCTAGTACATCTTGAAATGTATTAATACTATGAAGTGTGAAAGTATTATTTGCTTCAGTCATGTGCAACCCCATGGACTGTAGCCCGCCAGGCTCCTCTGTCCATGGGATGCCCCAGGCAAGAATACTGGAGTGGGTTGCCATTCCCTTCGCCAGGGGATCTTCCCAACCCAGGGATTGAACCCAGGTCTTTGGCACTCCAGGCGGATTCATTACAGTCTGGGCCACCAGGGAGACTGTGAAGTATGGATGTGGTTAATTTCATTGGTGTGGTCTGAACAAGCCTGTTCTTGACCCCGCCTCCTCCTTTCATATCCAACAACGAGTGCAGTGGTGACCTTAGGGCACCAAGAGTGGCGAATGTCAGGTCCTGACGGTCCAGTGTGCGTGTGCCCTGTTCATCCTTGTAGCTGCAGCACTGAGCGCTGGCTCCACAAGTGTGCTCTGAACTGGTGTGCGCTGCCCCCACAGGTGCATGGTGTGCAGATCCATAGAAGTGATAGTGAGCTGGGATTACCAGAATCCACCAGACACTGGGCAAGTTCTCTGCAGGCAGTGGGTCAGGCTCCCACGTGCCTGTAAACCATCAACGTGGAATTCAGGCAACCAGTGCTCACTACAGCACATCCCCAGTGTGAACCACAGTGGCACGTTGTCATAGGAGTTCAGTGATGACAACTGGCCTTCTTAGGTTTGATCCTACTAAATAAACTAACCCTGTTGACTCTAGACTGGAAGTCGGGTCAAGGCAAGCCTTGCCTGGAATATGACCACAGCATCAACTATCAGCCTTGCAAAATTAATATCTCCCTAAAGGCCCCACTTCCACCCACACTTCCACCCACCCCTTCCTTGCCAACATCTACACTTCCCTTCTAATGGTTTCTGAAGAACAGAATGAGAGCAACAAGGTGAAGTGGTAGGGAAGTGAGTTGGAATTCCAACTTTATCCTTCACTGATGATTCACTGGTGAACCCAATGTAACAGGGGTATTTCCTAACCTCTCTGAACCTCAGGTTCCTCTTCAATGACATGGATTTCATATTGACCCCAAGGCTGTTGGGAAGTGAAGTGCGGTATCTGTATGCACAGTGTCTAAATATGTCTCCCCTTTCTCTTTGAAAGTCAAAAACATACAGCCTGAGCCCCAAGACTCCGTGTGCTCTGGCCCAGCCTCTGCCTCACCCTCCAGGCGCCGGGCTTCCCCCTGACTTTTTGGACAGCCCAAGCACGTTGCTGCCCCCGGGTCTCTGTCTCTACGGCTGTTGCTGGAGGGCTTCCCTGGGGGCTCAGCGATAAAGAATCTGCCTGCAGTGCAGGAGCCGCAGGAGACACGGGCTCAGTCCTGGGTCAGGAAGATCTCCTGGAGGAAGGCATGGCAACTCACTCCAGTATTCTTGCCCAAAGAATCCCATGGACAACAGAGCCTGGCAGGTTATGATCCATAAGGTCTCAAAGAGTCGGACACAGCTGCAGAAACTTAGCACACATGCATGCCCTTGCTTGAACGTTCTCCAGGCGTCCACGTGGCTGGTTCCTTCTTTGAAGGCAATGCTTTTTCAAACTCCTCCCCCACAGCAACCTGATCACAAATACGGACGGATTCTACTTCGTAGCAAGAGGCCAGATTCTCATCTCTAGTGGCCAAGTTTTTGTTCTTTGTGTGCTCTAGGAATGCCAGGCTGCTCTCAGCCAGTTGAAGGGTCCACGAGATGGGTGGATTAACAGGAAATCAGGCCCTCATTAGAGAAAATGAAACACAAGCTCCAGTACAGCCCTCAGTGTCCTGAGGCTGGTGTTTGGAACCCACCTCCCCGCTCACACAGCCTCCTCCATTGGCCAGCAAAGAGGCCCAGGGCCCACCTAGAAGCAACTCAGAGAGCAGCGCAGGTGCCCAGAAAGGACCTGCTTAGGTTCCTGGCTCCCAAAATGATGGCGCCTGGCAGGGCACAGTGAAGGGACGACTGGGCCCTGGATGCCCAGCAGCTGGGACAGGTTTCTGATGTCCGATCCCAAGAGCAAAGCCCAGACAAGTTGTCTTGTCACCCTCTGGAGGACCCCCCTCTTATCTAAGATCCTCCCTCACCTGCCACCTGCCTTTGGGGCTGAGATTTAACCTTTCTCGGCAGGAACTTCTGCCCTAGACCAGCATTCACACGGTCCCAGAGTGTCTCTCCACACGTGCTCACACAGTCCCAGACCCACACCTGCCTTCCAGTCCCCTGTGCCCACTGTTCATGCCAGTGAAGTGAGCACCTTCCCCAGCCCCTGCCACTGCACGCCTCTCTCATGAACCACTGAAAAAAAGACTCCAGACAGAATCCCCTTCTGGGCAGTGTCAACCCCACCAAACACACGTGTGTATTCAGTATCACCTGAAGAGGCAGAAGGGTCATGCTCTGCTCCCCTAAACGCTGCCTCAATTTGCTTTTCCTCTTAAATAAGCTCCTGGAGAAAGACACGCCTGTGCTTCCCACGGTGTAAATGCCCTTCCTGGAGTGGATAAGGGCTGGGGGAGACTTCCTGAAATTGTGAGGAAGCTCCAAGAGGCTAAAGTCAAGTTGCAGGGGGTGACTCTGAATCTCTGTCCTCAGCAGACTGTTTCTGAATTAAACCTCAGTTGTTTGCTCATCCATTCAGATGTGCTAAACACCCCTTGACTTGTAAGAGAAGATAAAGAGATTGGAGTTGGTAATTCATCAACAAAAAGCTGCTGCACAATCCCCTGACTCTGGTCCTGCCTCTTTTCTCCTTGATAGGACATGAGTGTCCAGGAAACTGCTCAGGTGTCCCTCGCCTTCCGAGGGCGAGAGCCACCCCAGGGTGAGAAGTTGCTGGTCTGGGTGCCCCAGCATCCGGGGGCACCCATTGCTCCACAGACAAGCATGGAACCCCTGAGCTTGGAGTCCCAGGACAGGGCGGTCTTGGGCTGAACAAAGGGCTTTCATGTCAGGGATCATAGATTGAAATTATGTCTGCTTGTCTAGCCAGCAGACAGGGATCCGCTCCGCGAAGCCCCTTCCAGGTTCACCCGGCGTCACCGACCTCTCCTTCACTCCCAGCCCCCTCTCCGTCCTACAAGATTCTAGATGCTCAAGACCAGGTCCATGCAAGGGAGACTCACCATGCAGCCCCGGGGTGGTGGCCATGGAGCGGGCGCACCGGACGCGAAACCCCGACTGTCCCGCGGCTGCGCTGGCGTCTGCACTGGCTTATTCAGCCGCCGGGCTAATTCCATCTCGGCTCAGCTCCGTCTGGACGTGCCCGCCCCTGCCTGCTGCTGCTGTCTCCTCCCCCATCCCTCGCTGGGCCACCCGGCCTCCTCCTGCTGCTGCGCCCTGGGCGCACCGGCCGCTAGTCGCGCCACGTGGAGGAAGAAGCGCGTTCCCGCCGGCGGGTTGAGTCTGGGTCACGCTCGGGTTAATGAAGCTGAGGGGCCAGACCGTAAGACTGCGGCTCTCCCTGCTCTGGGCACTGCCTCCTAACCTGGTTCGGGTGTGAGCATTCAGCCGGATTATCTCTTGAACCGTCTGCCTGATTAGTTTCCAATTCCGCCCAGAAACCCTGCTTCCCGCCGCCCTGTCGCTGATCGCCTGGGTGGGGGGTGGGTGCTTCCCCGCACACCTGCCTGCACTCTACCCGCCACCAACTGTCCCCCACCTTTCTGGAGACTAAAAGGAGCAGAAGTGGAGGAATCTCGCCCCAGGGACAGGAGGAGGGGCTGCAAGTGGCAAGGGGAGGGGCAGGTTTTAGAAAAGCTTCCCAGGGAGACTGTGGAACCAGTTGAGGAAACAGATGTTGAAAGCTCCATCCTAGGAAAAAAGCTCCATCTCTCTGGAATGGCTTTGGTACCTAGCCATGGGCAGGGGAGTGGAAAAGAAGACCTCCCATTCTGCTTGATGAAATCTTCAATTCCAAGATGCCCCTAAGGTAAGCGAGTGCATTAATATCAGGGACCCAGAAAATGAAAAGGTATTATGTTAACATATGTGTCAAGTTGGCTCTGCATGACCACAGACTTTCCCATCTCCCATGCTGATAATGTGGGCTGGTGGAACCGCTCCCCACTTTATGCATGCATGTTCAGTCACGGAGTCAGGTCTTACTCTTTTGGAATCCCATGGACTATATAGTGTGTCAGGCTCCTTGGTCCATGGGATTTTTCAGGCAAGAATACTGGAGTTGGTTGCCATTTCCTCCTCCAGGGGATCTTCCTGACCCAGGGATCAAACCTACATCTCCTTCACTGAAGGCGGATTCTTTATTGCTGAGCTATTGGGGAAGTCCTTCCCTACTTTGTACATTATATCAATTGATGATGAACCTGATACAGTAAAGGGAGTCGGGAGTTGAGCAGAAGGAAAACCAGAAACAGCTTGTGCCCACCCCTGGCCCATCCCTGGCAGGCTATGTCCTAGCTGCCAGGAGTAATCAAGGCTGATATGGATACAGACATCCACTCCCTCGGCACCCTTCTCAGAGCCTTCCCCGAAGGATTGAGTTCTAATAACCGTTCTATGTTTTACTGCCTGTGTACCCATTTCACAGATGAGGAGACTGCAGTGCAAAGGTCAGGCCCCATATCTCTGAGGGCTGAGCTCACTCCAAAGACTGTGCTCTAACACTTGGATCTTGGCTTTCTCTCCCAGATACGCCCTTCACTCACTTCCAGGTACCCTTCCTTATGTGTTTCCAATGCCAAGAGGACTGGAAACATTTCCACCTTGGTTCATCTCTTCTCTCTCTCCATACTCCCTGGACTTTTCCTAAGACTCTCACTTTGGGGTACTGTCCCATCTGGTCTGAGGGTGACAAGACAGAGAATCCTGGGAGAAGACTCTTGAGAGTCCCTTGGACTGCAAGAAGATCAAACCAGTCAATCCTAAAGGAAATCAACCCTGAAGAATATTCTTTGGAAGGACTGATGCTGAAGCTGAAACTTCAATACTTTGGCCACCTGATGCAGAGCCAACTCATTAGAAAAGACCCTGATGCTGGGAAGGATTGAGGGCAGGAGGAGAAGGAGGTGACAGAGGATGAGATGGCTGGATGGCATCACCAACTCAATGGATATGAGTTTGAGCAAACTACAGCCGATGGTGAAGGACAGGGAAGCCTGACATGCTGCAGTTCATGGGGGTCACAAAGTCAGACACAACTGAGCAACTGAACAGCAAGAGCTGGGCCCAGAGGCAGATCCACCTTGGAACGTGTGCAGAGTGGGAGAGCTCCTGGTTCACATGCCGCTACCTGTTTCTCCTTCAGCGTCCTATTTACCCTGCTCCCTGACGTTTTTTAAAATCAAAACATGTGATTTTTCAAGTTTAGCTTTTTCCTTGGTAATGAATTGTCCTATCAGTAAATACGAGGAGAACTCGGGCTATGGGAGCACTGGGAAATTGACAACCTCTGTTGAAGAAGTAGCCTCCCACTGAGTTTCTCGGAGCCCCACGAGGCCAACAGCACCTCGTTCTGGGGTGGAGCATCAGGCAATCAGAAGAGAGACAGCTATTAATAATTCTCTGGCCCCAGATCTGCTTTCCCACAGAGACCTTAGAGACTACTCAAAGTTGGAGGTGGGGTGATGATGGATAGAGGGCGACAGCCTTTGAATTATTGAGCAGTTATATAAAACTTCTACCCATTCCTCCTTCCCTCCACCTGGCTAAAACTCCCCACCAACACGACTCAGCGGAACTCATGCCGTTTGCCTCCAACGTTATCTTCCACGTTATCTTCCCTGGAGGTTCTTATCCAGTGGAAGCAGAAAGGCCTGAAAATGCAGCCCTCCCTGGTTCCGCTGAGAACAAGGCTGAATCTGTCAGCACGAGATCCATGTGGCTCTTGCCCAGGGGTCCAGGTCCTTGGGTTCTGAACCTGGCCTTGCCACCAGCGGCAGTGTGACCTTGGGCAAGTCACTCAAGCTCTCTGAGCTACTTTCATCCTCGGTGAAGGGACAGGAGAGGGCAGTGGATGAGATGATGTCTAAATCCTTTCCAGCTTCATTGTCCAGTGCCTGCACTGAGTCTCTTTCGGGGGTGAAAAGGATCCTGTGTGAAAGCCTGGGCTCCCTCTCCACTCCCCAGCCCCCACCTCAGCACCTGGCTCAGAGCAGCCCAGCCATCTCAACCTGGATGAACCACCAGCCTTTGACGAGAGGATGGATTGGCCTTTATTGTACGCCCGGGAAGGTCCGGGAGCAGAGTGCGCACGCGCCAGCAGGGATCGCGGAGCCTAGCGTGAGGCAGCGGGTATCCGTGGGGGGCAGGCAGCGCATCACGGGCTGCATTTCCTGGAGGAGCACTTGCACTGCAGGGCGCTGAGGACCACATGGTGAATGACGGAGCCGTTGGTGCAGCGCAGGGGCACCGGCATGGGCTCCGTGCGCGTGGGCGAACAGCAGGAACACTGGTCTTGCACGTCTTCCGTGTCAATAGAGTACAGGGCTTTGCTGGCGCATCTTCCCTGCAGCGGGAAAGAGAGAGAGACGCGGGTGATAGAGAGTCCCGGGGTGGGGAGGGCTCTGGGGCAGCCCGCTTCCTGCACCTGCCCTCCTCCAGGCCTGGCCTCGGCCAGAGGAACCCAGGACAGCCAGGCAGTGTGTCTGAAAGGCCTCCCCTAATTGGAACTCTCACACCCAGCCCTGTAGCCGCAATTTCTATGCATGTTTGGTGGATCTCCGGGGAATGCAGCTCCTGTGTTCCATAACTAACCCTCCATTCTCTTCAAAGGAAGCTCTGAATCATTGCTGATTTTTTTTTATCTTCTAGAGTCAAAAAGTTCTCAGTTAACTTCAATAAAACATTTGCTTTCAAAAGGAAAAAAAAGTTCCTAGTTTCTTTCACATCTCCTCCCTGTGAACTTCCCAGATCTTTTCACAATGTATCTAAAGAGAGGTGTTCAAACGAAGAGACCCGTCCCCTGAACCGAGCACCCCTTACCTGGCAGTAGTGAATGTCCACTTCCTCTTCAGATTTGCAGTCTCCCACCTTGATGTACTGCACCCTGGCGGTGATGTCCTTGCACTCCGGCTCCTCACCTACAGGGCAAGTGAGAGATGGGACCTGTTCTCCCATTCCACTCCAGTTCCCTTATTCACTAGACACAGGTCAGTTTCACGGTAACCAGGTCACCACAGCCAGCTACGGAGAGGGCAAGTCAGTGATCCTGGTTCCCCTCAGCTTCTCCTGCTAAGTCGCCTCCGTCATATCCTACTCTTTGCAACCCCACGGACTGCAGCTCACCAGGCTCCTCTGTCCACGTGATTTCCCAGGCAAGAACCCTAGAGTGGGTTGTCATTCCCTTCTCCAGGGGATCCTCCCGACCCAGGGACTGAACTTGCGTCTCCTGCACTGGCAGGCACTAGCACCACCTGGGAAGCCCAGCTTCTCCTGACCCTTCACAATCAGAAATGAAGGTATCACTGGGCTGAACTCACTCAGTGGCACAATTCTAACTGCAAGAGGAACCTAGATTCACCGTGCTTTGGTGATGTCGATGGATAACTTACTTTTATACAATTGTAGACTCTAAAAGCCATAATGATCGGAGCAATCCTGTTGTGCTTATAACTCTGCATGTGTGCTGAGAGGCTCAGCTGTGTCCAACTCTGTGACCCCATGGGCTATAGCCTGCCAGGCTCCTCTGTTCACGGAGTTTTCCAGGCAAGCATACTGGAGAGGCTTGCCAGTTTCTTCTCCAGAGGATCTTCCCCACCCAGGGATCGAACCTACGTCTCCTCCGTCTCCAGCATTGGCAGGCGGATTCTTTACCACTGTGCCAACTGGGAAGCCTGCTTATACTATACCCAGAAGTGAACAGGCAATGAGTATCCAATAAATACAACTAATATCTATCCATCCCTGCAAATGTCATTGTCTCCCTGGGGACTGAGAAGATCCTTGCGGCCCTTATGGAATCTTTTGCTTTGAGTATAGCCAACTCCTTGTCGCAGGCATGGGTTTCCTTACCACTCAGGGGTTAACAGCATTCAGCTTTGAATCTCTCCTTGCCCCATGGATAATTCTAGGATTCAATGTCAGCTCATCATTGCCTGTCCAAACACTGGGAGTTTTCCATTCCTGGGTGGCTCCAAATCCAATTCAACCTTAACTACATATTAGCCAGCCTCCCAATTTCCAAATAATTTCATTTGAAAGCAAAAGCCTGCCAACCACATTAAGAGAGTGAATGAGGAAAACATATTGAAGCCAACACACAGTAGATTTAAATCCCCAAGCCTGGCTTATTTTCCTTATGGAGGGTCCCCGTCTCCTGAAAGCACTGAAGCCCCTGTTTGGCCTCGTTGCTAGTTTTGCAGATAATAGCCTCGGCCAGATTGCCCTGCAGCACACCTAGAGAAAAACGCGTCTCTTCCTGGATGGTTTCCTGATCTCAGCCATGCAGACAGGAATCACAGAGCAAGATGCTCTCAGAGTATGTCCCCTCAGTCAGCAGCTTGGCTACAGCAACTCCAGGCACTGTCAGAATGAGCCATCAGAAGAATGAATGACTGACCACTGAAGGTATTCGTGTTTTTCACTCGTTCTTTCTTTTCCCCAGGGGCTTCCCTGGTGGCTCAGATGGTAAAGAATCCGCCTGCAATGCAGGAGACCAGGTTCGATCCCTGGGTTGGAAGGATCCCCCAGAGAAGGGAATGGCTACCCACTCCAGTATTCTTGCCTAGAGAATTACATGGACAGTAGAGCCTGGTGGGCTACAGTCCATGGGGTTGCAAACAGTCGGACACAACTATTCACTTTCTCTACCTCCAAATAAACATGAGAACATGGACCCAGGAATCCAAAAACAAACAAACCAAAAGAGCTAAGTAAACTGGAAAACAAAGAATATTAGTCCAGACAAATAATTCTATACCAAGTATACAGCACTAACTTTGGGATTCTGAGAGGTACATGTGCTCATGGAAACAAGAACATGTGGTGAGCAGATTGGAGCTCCGTCTCCAAAGCTGCTGTAGTAACTAGTGGGGGACCAACCCGTGCAACACAGTGCAAGGTCAGGAAAAGCCAAGGACTTCCCTGGTGGCCTAGGGGCCAAGAATCTGCCTGCCAACACAGGGGACACAGGCTCGATCCCTAGTCCGGGAAGATCCCACATGCCTCGGGGTATCCAAGCCCATGCACCATGACTACGGAGCAAGTGCACTCTACAGCCCATGCTCAGCAACAAGAGAAGCCACCACAATGAGAAGCCTGCACACCGCAACTAAAGGTAGCCCCAGCTCTCCACAACTAGAGAAGGCCTGGGCACCGCAATGGAGACACAGTGCAGCCAAAAGTAAAAGTAATTAATTTAAAAAAAGAACAGGCGAGAGTGAAGGAGAAGAGAAGAACTGGTTAGTGAGACCAGCCTTATCAATCCTTGAGAAGACTGTGTTTCTCTGCAGCCCCACAGCCAGCTTCTCGCTTCCCCTTCTCTCTGGGATACCCAAAGAATAGAGGTGTATTGAGTGTCTCATCTGTTGAGATCATAAATCAAGGCACCTTGTCTTCAAGGAGTTTCAGTGGCAGAGAGAAGACATTCTCTTGTGATAGGACTGTGATCAACCCAAGAACCGGTGAGGAGAAAGGCAAGTAAGAGGCTAGTGATTGCCAGGAGTCTGGAAGAAGGAAGAAGAGACTGGTTTACAGGCATCTGAAAGGGGGCTTGAGTAGGGGGCCGTCCAAGGACATGCGAGGCAGGGTGGCAGTCTCCTGCAGAATGGAATGCAATGACTGCGCTATCTTTCTAGAATAAAGTTCACTTCGAGGAACATCCCCTGGACTTAATCTGATGGGTTTGAAGGGACAGTCCATTGGTAACGTACTTACATGTGTCACAGCACGTGCCAGGAATTTTCATGATTTTACCCTAAGAAAACAGCAAGTTCCCGAGTTAGGCACAAATAGTACATAGTGGACACTTTCTGTCATTCCAAGCCAAGTCCTGCCTCTGGACTCACAGCCCTGAGCCCAAGTCCCCAGAAGTGAACAGACTGTCCCATCACAAAAGTGAGCAGACTGACCAGCCCACCCAGCCAGGCTGAAACAGTCCTGATTATTCTGAATTCTCTTCCAGTTGAGAGTCTCCGGGACTGTCATTCCCAGAAGAGACCATCAATCAGTTTGGTCTCTCACCTCCCCATTCAAGGATCACAGATCCAATCTCCCCCAAGGGGGGCATTTTCTTAGAGCATCACAGAGAGAGTTTCATCTCTCTACCAGGCTTTGATTTTGTAATTTTCTTGATTTTTAAACTAGGCCAGGGTTCTCCTTGAACACTGGGAATCATGGCAGAGCTGGACTGCCATTCAGAAGAACCTTCTTTTTTCAGTCAAAGATGGAGCCAGTCGAGAGGAAGGCAGGGCCTGGGCTCTGACGGCTCACCCCCTCAGCCAGACATTTGTGTTTGTTGAAGGGCGGGCAGCCCATGACCCTCTTCTCCCAAATGAACTCTCCTCTCTTGTTGACTTTGCAGAAGTGACTGTCACAGCCATCCTGGAGTGTCTCATCACGCTGAAAGGAAAGAGAGGATGTGGGTTGAGCACATCTGAAGGCACCTCTTGGGTTTCAAAGCCACTTCAAACAGTGACCTTGACTCCCTGGAGTTATTGAGACAACGTGGGGGACCACAGAACAAGAATGAGGCCAGGTGCAGTCCGGTTTTGCAACCTGTTTACTGGGAATCGGGCTGTATGAAGGTGGGGAATCCCTAAACTCTTCTGATCACATAACAGCATAAAGAATTAAGATACAGGGGAGGTAAACTGGCCAATCAATAGCTGACCTAGAGATGAGTGCCTCTGACGGAGAGATGAGCGAACTAGGTGCCTGTCTCACCAGCCCATCCCAACTTTCACAGGTCGGCATCTCTGTCACCTGACTGCCTACCCAGTCTCAGAGATAATCGAGGCTGGAGAAAATCTTAGAGGTCGACCAACTCTCAATCATGGGGGCCCACACCAACTATCCCCTTATCGAGGAAAGTGACAGAATAACTAAATCAAAGAGAAAATCCTATACCTTCTAAAGGTTATCCATCTTTTCTTTATAAAAAATCAGAAATAGGTATGAAAAGAAGTCAATATCGACCCAAACTTGGCCCCCTCTTTCTCGAAGAAAAGATCCCCAAGCAGGGAAGCAGACGGTGATCTGAGGGGACTGTCTCGACTTCCACTTGCCCCCACCTTCAGCATCAGGATCTGTCCCCCTCGTAGCTGAATGGTGCACGCCGTAGGCAGGCATCTCCCACAGCATTCGCCCTGGAGCTTCTCCTCCACGTAACCCTGGAACCAGGAGGAAATGCAGCCTCTGTGAGCCTCCCCCGAAGACCCCGCTCATAAGTAAGCCAAACTGTAAATGATTTCATCATACCCAGCCACTCCAACCAGAAATCTGGGGGTCATCCTCGTCCCTGCTCCCTTTTGCTCATCCCCTGCCTCGCCCCTCACCCAAACATCACCAGATCTTGCCAAAAAATGCATCTTGAACTCATCCACTGCTTGTCATTCCAAGGTCCTCTGTCATCACCTAGTCCACGCAATCATCATCCGCCACTGGACTCTGTCACAGTGGAAATTGTCTTCCTGCCTCCATCCCTTACCTTTACAGTAGGGGAAAGGCTGTAGCTTCCAGACCACAGGATTTCAATGTTTTACAAAAATGCCCCCAAATCTGGGAGACCACACAGGGCAACCAACTTTTTATTTTTGCAAAGAATTTTCAAACATGTTAACCAAATAAGAACCAAAAAGCGATCATCAGTTGTCTCATCATTGCATTAAAATTAAAGCTCTTTTACCTTTCCCCACCATGCCAAAAGGGGCTTCCCTGGTGGCTCAGACAGCAAAGAGTCTGCCTGCCATGCGGGAGAACCACATCCCTGGATCGGGACGATCCCTTGGAGAAGGGAATGGCAACCCACTCCAATATTCTCGCCTGGAGAATTCCATGGACAGAGGAGCCTGGTGGGCTACATTCCATGGAGTCGCAAAGAGTCAGACATGACTGAACAACTAACACTTTCACACCATGCTAAAAGAAAAAAAACACAGGAAGAACAAACTTAGTAAAATTTTAAAAGAATACATTTAGCTATGTGAAAGCCAGCTACGGTGTCATTTTTTCCATTTTGCTACATGTAGTAATGACCACTTAGAGATTCATTCCTTGAGGTCCTGAAGTTTTTCTGCTGTGAATCTCTAGCAGGTCAGTCTGGAGTCCCAGGCAGAAGGCCTGGCTGTCTCACAGGGCTCCCATGTTGATTGCATAGAGACTGAAGGCTCCTAACCAGCAGGGAGGTGAGGAGTCTGTGAGTGTGCACTGAACCCATCAGGGAGGCTGTAGAGAAAGCCAGTGAGGACTGAGCTTCCAGCAGAACAGGGCGACTGGGTGGGCCCCGGCTACACACACATGGCTTGGAAGGACGCTGCTGACGTTTGAGGCCATGGGGTGAGCTTTAGCTGTGTTTTCAAAATCACACGATTCCTGAAGGTGTGGACCGTGATGAATGGGAGAGGAAGAGAGAGATGGGGAAAACAGCATGCATGCATGCAACTGGTTATTATCAGAATGAGGAAATAAAATGGGGTTGACGTCGGTCAGGATTTCATAGGAGCCTGGATTGGGGCATTTTCTAGTGAGTGCTAGAAGAGACTAGGAAATACCTTCTACTCAGCCCAAAATCTTTACAGGAGACAAAAGGCTGCTGGGTGGGGGACAAATGGAAGAGGGGGTTGCAAAGTGAAGAGAAGAGGCTGTGGAGGCTCTATCCACACCCCAGAGGGGCCAAGGGCATGGTGAAGCCAAGGACGAGGAAAGATGGGGGGCGTTGTGGGAGGGAAAGGGACAGGAGGAGGTGGAGGATGGGGTGGGAGGTGAGAGGAGAGGGCAGTGATTTCAGAGGAGCAGTGGACTGGGGAAGGAGGGAGGGGAGAGGAGGGAGCAGGCTGATCTCACTAGCAGGAGAGAGAAGAGACCCTGAGAGGCGAGAACACAGGTGCACGGGTGACAGGCGTGTCTGAGCGCTGCTGGGCTTCCGGCCACTGCTGACCGGACACCCACTGCACAGCCAGCAGGTGGACCAGGAGGAGGGCAGAGCTGACCGGGCTTTCACTGGAGCATCCAATCAGGAAGCGCCAGGCATCCGACCAACCACAGAACTCACAGGTCAGAGCAGCCAATGAACCCTGCTCCCTTGTCCAGGGATGCCCCGGGCTCTTCTCACAGGTGTCTCCCAGCCCTTTTCACAAACTGTGTCGGCCACTCGAGGACCCCAGTCCTATCTCCCCACTGCCCTTACTCTATTTTCCTTTTCTCACCCTCTTTTTAGACTTTTTTCTCTTGTGAATACATTTATTAACATCGGTCCTATGCGCGGTTTACAACTGATAATGAATAGCGAATATGGGCTTCCTGGGTGGCGCTAGCTGTAAAGAAAACCCGCCTGCCAATGCAGGAGACATAAGAGACACAGGTTCGATCCCTGGGTCGGGGAGATCCCCTGGAGGAGGGCATGGCCACCCACTCCAGTATTCTTGCCTGGAGAATCCCATGCGCAGAGGAGCCTGGAGAGTCACAGTCCATGGGGTCGCAAAGAGTCAGACACAACTGAAGCGACTTAGCACATTCGCACAGTGATAATAAAACATTTTAAACCTTGCACTTGAAACTATGTGGATTATTTTCAAACCTCCTTTAATATTGATTTCTAACATCATTCCACAGTGTTACGAGAACAGAGTCTGTATGATTTCAGTACCTTTAGACCATGAAATTTTTGCACCATGTTTTATGTCCCTGGATATGTTCCAGTGTCTCCTGCTTTATAGTCTATGGGAACTTGAACAGAATTTTGTATCCTACTGTTGTGTGAAAATTGTATGAAACTTAATCATGTTGAATTGGTTCATAGCGCTTTTCAGCTCTACTGTATCCTTCTACTTCTCTGTCTCTTCATTCTAGTAATTTTTGAGAGTTTGATGTTGAAGCTCCAACTAAAAACCTTAACTTACCTACTTTAAAAAATACTTGCAATGTCTAGTAGAACTATTTTTACAAGCTTTTAAAAAAGAGAAGCTACATTTTTTTTGAAAAGCCACTGCCCTTACTTTTGCTGATCTGCCAGTCTGCCCCCATTGCCCCTCCTGGGTGGTCACTGCTCAAGGTCAATCCCAGGTCATGCTCCTCCAGGAGGCTTTCTCAGTGTTCCCAGTCAGGGTCATGTCTCTTCCCCTTGCATTCCTTTATCTCTACCAGCACAAACCACCAGCCCAGACCACTGGCTGCTGGGCCCCTTGAGGTATAAGCACTGTCTCCCCTGGGGGAGACAGAGGGCCCACGTTTCCGGTCATGCTAACAGTTCCATCTGACATTTGCAGTTCAAACAGACTGACCTAAACTTGACCCAGCACAGCTCCCCACGTGCAAGGAGGCCTTCCAGAGGTCCAGGGAAGGATGCTGAGCGAGAAGGGGCATGTGAGGCAGAGACACACCGCAGAGCTAATCTCTGGGATCTCAAGGGGGAGGAAGTGCGTCCACTGCCGTGTGTGTGTGTGTGTGTGTGTGTGTGTGTGTGTGTGTGTGAAGTGCGTCCACTGCCGTGTGTGTGTGTGTGTGTGTGTGTGTGTGTGTGTGATGTGCCTGGTTGCTCAGTTGTGTCTGACTCTTTGTGACCCTATGGACTGTATCTCTGGGATCTCAAGGGGGAGGAAGCGCGTCCACTGCCGTGTGTGTGTGTGTGTGTGTGTGTGTGTGTGTGTGTGTGATGTGCCTGGTTGCTCAGTTGTGTCTGACTCTTTGTGACCCTATGGACTGTGGCCTTCCAGGCTCCTCTGTTCATGGGATTCTCCATGCAAGAACACAGAAGTGGGTTGCCATTGCCTTCTCCAGGGGATCTTGCCCATCCAGGGATTGAAACCGCGATCTCCTGCACTGGGAGGCGGATTCTTTACTGGTAAAGAACCCTCTGAGCCACGAGGGAGGCCCACACTGCCCTGGGGAGATGCAATTTTGAAGAAGAGAAGGAGCACACAGACCAAAGCAGGCTGTGGATTTAAAAATATTTAGAAACCTATGTCTAGACTGGATTCTAAAACTGGGTATCTATGGATGAAGAGGAGGTGATGGTGCCACCCTCTGACCACCAGAGGGCGCCAGTAAAGAGCATGCTCATTCCCCTGACCACTTCCTGCAGGACAGTGGGTGTGGACCTCTCTCCTCTGGCATGGATTGTAATTCCATCGACATTCAGGTGAAGGGGTGCCACAGACTTCAGACAGCATCATTCCTTCCTATATTCAAGCCCAGATGTATCAGGGGAGTTGTCTCACACACCCACACTTGCACTGGAAACCCTAAAACAACCGGGATTTTAAATTTTATAAAAGCAAAAACACATATTTCGCTCCCTTCTTCCTGAGGCAGGGATGTTCTCCTTGAGCCGTTCTATCAGAAACAATGTGCATCCTATAGACCCCTTCATTCCCCATGTTATTAAGCCCCTCCTTGGAGCCTCACACAGCACCCAGGTGCAGAGCACACCTGTCCTCAAGAGTGCTGACCGCACCAGCTCCAGTGTTCCTCATCCCTCCCCCCACCGCCCCTCCCCTCTGGCCACTGCATTGCTCCTCTGATAAGAGATTCCTCTTCAGGAACCGTCCAGCCACCACCCGCTGCTCCACCACCTAAAAGAGTGGTTACATTATGTATTCTGTGCATCCAGCTCACAAGAAACTCATCCAACTGCCGGGAGCCAGCGTGAAACAGACTCTTTTGAGAAGTTAGAAAATTATTAGTATAATATAGTGGGTTGATTAGGAATTATATTGGTGAAGGGTTTTTCACTTGTTGAGCCAATATTTGCTGCTAAATCTCCATATTCCCTGCCCTTATAATAAATATAACTAGCATATGGGAGAAATAAGTATTAACCTTTGATATTAATCATGTTAAACCTTAGGCTAAGTAAATTCTTTTCTTGATTATAACCCCCTGCACCCTCACCCTATAGGAATGCAACTTTATCTGGTGCCTTTGGAGGGTGGCGCCTGGTTTAAGAAAAAATCACCTGTGGAAAAAATAAATTTTCTGGTTGACTGTTATCAGAAAGGGCCATAAAATGTCAGCAGGCTTCATGGTCATAAGATGATGTAAAACCCCTAAGACCTTCGTATACATTTATATGAAGCACCTGATTTTGACATGGGTCAGGTCTGCTGACCCCGCGTGACTCTGTATTCCATTTCTATGTGTAACAAAAAGTATATAAGCAAACCTGAAAATAAAGAAAACGGATCAGTTTCTGGAAAGACTGATTCCCTCATGTCGTCCTTTCTTTCCCCTTCTGGCTGAATTCCCATCTGGAGCGTGGATGCTCGCCAAGCCTGCTAATTTTGCCCTGGCTTCTAAGACCCACGCAAGAGGGAGCCCAAGGCGGGGCACCCTCCGCTATTCAAGCGGGCGCCGGTGGCCTATGTAGGTGGTGCAAACCTCTTGTCTCGAGGTTTTATTGGTATTCTGCATAAACCAAGTTATTCAGCCTCTTTTTCTCCACTAGTATTTTCCTACTACACTATTTCTTTCTAATCTCCCTCTATATCTTTAATTAAGCAATTAATTCCTAGGACGCTGACTCCATCCCCGCTTCGAATTACCCTGGATCCACCGGGGCTGGACCCCGGCATCCAACCAACTGTATTTTCTAAGACAGCAGGAGCCCCAGATGCAAGGGGCAGCCTGCAGAATAAACCAAGGCATCTTGCTCAGCACTGGGTGCAGCTCTGTGCGGGGGAGGAGGGGTTTGCTAAAAGTCGTGCTCGTGATTAGACCAGTGAAGTGCATGCTCTCCTCTATGCCACTAGAAATGAGGCTTCCACATCCCAGATCCCACCTGTGGAGGTATTCAAAGCAAACGCCATCATCGTGACCTGGCAGAAACGGGGTGAACTATTCTGGACCACCCCAGCGTCCAGCAGAGCTTCCCTGGTGGCTCAGTGGTAAACACTCTGCCTGCAATGCTAGAGAGCTGGATTCAACCCCTGGGTCAGGAAGATCCCCTGGAGGAGGAAATGGCAGCCCACTCCAGTACTCTTGCCTGGGAAATCCCATGGACAGAGCAGCCTGGCGGGGTGCAGTCCATGGGGTCACAAAGAGTTGGACAACAATGTGCAATAATAAAAGTATACTTTGAGGCAGGTCCACTCCAGAGAACGTTGTGTAGAAATCTGCACATAGCAAGTGTCTGATAAATAACTAGGCTAACTGGTAACTGCTGGATAAATATTTGACTGATTTTTAATGCTTTCAAAGATCAGTAGTGATGTTACTTAAAGTTGCCTAAAAAAGAATAGAGAATTGTGAATATGGCCGCAGCCTTGCAAATACATGAAAAAAAAAATGTTTTAAATGTACAAAACTAAATTATAATTATTTCTGAGAAATGCAGTCTGGGTAGGTGACTTTTAGTCCCTTCCTGACAGTTGTCAGATACTGGACATATTCAGAAAATCATGAAAGTTTTTATTTAAACATCCTGGTGAGGTCCCATTGCCTGGGTCCTAAAAGTACCCATTTGACCCCCCCGATCCCCGCCAACCACAGCCTCTCTTACCACAGGGCAGGCCTGGCAGGTGGTCTGCCTGCACTCCAGCTTGAATCCGGAGATGACCCCTGCCTGGACGGTGCAGCGGCAGGTCATGCATGCGTCAACCATCACAGTCTTCCCGGGCTGGAACCATGGGGGATCAGGGTCAGGCCTCCTGGCACCCTGGTCCCCCAACCCCCGACTGCCCTCAGCCCCATGAGCTGTCTTAGGTGTGGGGCCCGGCTGCTCAAAGCTGCTAGGAGCCATCATCACCCCAATTCTCCTCCGGTCCCCAGAGGCCACTCCCTCCCCGACCCTCCCCGCTCAAGGATGGCAGTGGTGAGAGTGAGGGCTTTCCCTGGGCAGAGGGAGAGGGGACAGACTGACATCTCCTGTGCCTGGGGGCTGAGGGGCCGGGAGGTGAGTGCTAGAAGGCCAAGGTGGGACCCAGGCCCTAGAGAGTTGGGGCTTCCACTCCAGGATGCCTGGGAAGCCCTAGGAGCAAGGGAAGTGTGGGTGGAGCAGATCACTCTGGGTCTTGTCATTTGCACTTTCAGATGCTGCCCACCCTCCACACAGCCCCTGTCCCTGCCCCCCTGGGGAGAAGGCATCAGCTCACCCCGATGATGGTGCCGTTGAGCACGCAAGCCTGCACGGGCTCTGGGGAGAGACAGGCACAGGGCATGAGTGATCGGAACACACCTGGTGGAGACCTGCAACCCGGCTGCTCTGCTGGGCTGGGCCTCTCCCCTCCACCTGCCAGTCCTTCCCGCCACCCCCGCCAGGCACTGTGGGTCCTCCTGCCCATGTGGCCACACTGACCCCAGCCCCCCAAGGATGGGCAGCTGCCTGCTCCCCACCCATCAGCCCCCTGGAGCCCTGGAGGGGAGGGTGCTTGTTTAAGTGATTCACATTGACGGGGCACGAAAGAGGGTGCTGCGCTTGTGAAGGAATGACAATCTGCTTTGGAAACTAAGTCCCACGATAAAATCACACACAGAATTCAGGGCAGGGGGTGGCGAGAGTTGTTTGCTGTTGCTGCTGCTATTGGTTGTTTGGCTGATTGTTTATTTGGTTGGTTGGTTGCTTGCTTGGTTTGTTGGTTGCTTGGTTGATGGTTGGTTGGTTGACTGGTTGACTGGTTGGTTGGTTGGTAGGGTAGGGAGATGGACAGCTGGAATACGTTCTCCAGAAGAACGATGGAGAAGGCATTTCTAGAATCAGAGAAGTCTGGATCCAATCCCAGTTCTGCCACTCAGGTGAGCAAGTGGAGGGATCACAGTACTCACTGGGATCATCATGGGATGACGTGAGACACGGTACAAAGCCAGCACTGAGCTCAGTGACGACCTTCAGGAATTGTCCTGCTTCTCTCCTCTCATTTGCTTTCTCCCCAAAACAGTAGGAATGGACAGGAAGATTTGATCCTGCCCATTTCCCTAAGCTGCTCCAAAGGCAAGGATTCGGGAGCCCTTCTGAGCCTTTCTGGAGGGTTGGGACGCCTGGAGGCTAGCCTGGTGGCATGTCTTACCGCAGCGACAGGCAGGGCAACAGCCCAAAGTCTGACAGCGCAGCTGGAAGCCCAAGGGGCAGACAGGGACGTCCAGCTGTGGGCAGGAGACGTTCCTCTGCTGTACGAAGACCTCCTCCTTGACTCGGACGCACTCGTGGATGAGGCAGGGGTTCTCGGGGGAGGCCCAGTGAGAGCCAACCTGCGGGCAGAGCACCCGAGTGGGTCACGGGGCCCGGGGGCCCGCTGGGAGTGGGTGGTCCCCTCAGGAGCTGGGGTGGGCCCTGGAGGCGAGCCTGGCTCCACAGCTAAGCCCTGCCCATGGAGGGGAGGCCCCTGGAGGGAATGACAGCTCATCCAGGTCCTTCGGTGAGTCTGGGTCAGAGTCCCCCCAACCAAGAGCCCAGCTCAGAGCCACGTGTGCTCCTAAGACAGTCTTGAGCCACCAGAGGAAGCACCTGAGGACAGAGGGTGCTCCCTCCACCCTCAGCCCACCCGGGAGCTGAGCGACCAGGAACAGCGGCGTGGGAAGACAGCGGAGGGGAGACGCGGGGGTCGGGGGAACCCAGCCCATCACCAGCCTCACACTGCCTCCCTCTGAGGATGGGATGCTGGCGTCTGGCCCTCGGCCCTGCAATTTGTCCCCTGGCCTCCAGGCTGCAATGGGTGGCCTGTCCTCACGGGCTGGCTCCACCATCCAGGAGCACCAAGTGTCCAGAACATGGTTCAGAAAGTCCCCCAGAGTTTCTGACAGTCTGTATGAGCGTCTCCCAGACTCACGAGCAGGGGTGCCAGTCAGCATGCTCCAGGCCCGGCAGCTTCTTTCGGGCCCGGTTCCCTTTCTTCTCTTCTCAGAGGAGGAGCAGAGAGTGCCCCGATTGCAGCCTCTGTGCTGACCCACTTCTGACTCACCCTGAACACACTTTCCCGCTGCAGGCCACACTCAGCTCTGATCAATAACCCACTGAGCCCTGGACACCATATGCATTAAGAAGACCCGTCCCCACCAACTCCCGCTGGGCCCTCGTGTTCCAGAGCCACTTCTGACCCCCAAGTCTTACAGGTCAGAGGGAGACTTGAACTGGGGGAGGGAGACTCTTCCATAAACACTGATGTCAGAGCTGAGTGAACCCTGGAGGCAGATGAGTGACTGGGAGGAAGGGGTGCTGAGCCTCAAAGGTACCAGTTGTCAGCTCCCCCCGTCCCCAGGACACAGCAGCCTCTGACCCTGGGGAGGATTCGCAAAACCAGCCTGATTCTGGGGTGATGGGGAGCAGGCAGCCTGACAGGGCGGGAGGAGGGATGGATCAGGGTCATCCCCAGGGACCAGGACTAGAAGAGGGAGGTGGGATCCCTCGTGGGGAACTCAGCAAGTCCCTCTGTCACCACCGAGGAGGAAGAGGCCGGTGGGCCAGGGCAGGACAGTTAACCCTTTGTGCTCCTTCTAAACAGAGTGTGTTTTGGTCTCCCTGGAGGACTGAGAAGGGGAAGACCCCCAGGTGCACCTCACACCCACCCCAGCACCTGCCTCCTGAGGATCCCAGGGCTCAGCACCTCCACTTTATCCATATCAGCCAGAGTGAAAGGTCTATTCATGCCCCAGCATCTGGGCTAAGACTCCCAGGGAAGGATCCTCTGTGTTTCAGAAAATGACTCCAGAGCCAGCGTGAGGGCCTCCAGCCACAAAGGAAAAGCTAGGCTGCTCTGGTTCAGGGAGGGGGATCTGGGGATGGGAGGCCAGACAGGAGACGATAGGGAGTGGGGAGGGGCCCACTGGCATGGTCAAGGGCCACAGCCAAAGCTGCAGAAGTAGCTTGCGGAGTCTGGGGACAGAAACACTGTTTGCTTCTCTGGATTGTAAATTTCTCCAACAGAAATCAGTGACAAGGTCAGAGGACCCTGCCTGGGCCATCACACAGACCTCCACCAACCATCAGGGTCCTCAGGTTCACAGGTGAACAAGAGAACATAACCCCCACCCCCAGGAGCTCACAGAACTCATAGAGAGGGCACTGGGCTCCTCCCCAGATCTGGGGCAACCTTAACTAGTTCCCCAGCTGACATCTGGATAAACCAACAGCTACATTAAACTCGCCATAGGGAGAGCCAACGGTAGGGAGTGAGCATCTGCCTTATCAAAACCAAGGAGCCCTGGACCCCGGATGAGGTTGGCCCGGCCCCCAGCCTCCTGCCCACCCACCCTGGCCCAGACCTACACTCTTCCACTGGGACTGGGAGTCCCCCCGCGGGGAGCCGGTCTCCACCTCGCAGGCCGACGGCAGGCACCTTCCACAGCACTCGCCCTCGCGGAGGACATAGGTGAAGCCCTGAAAACACACCAAGGATGGAGTGTCAGGACAGCTGGCAGCAAAGACGCAGGAGCTCTGGCCCCCGCGGCAGGTGTTCGGAGCTCCGGGGCTTGCAGAGGACAGCCGGACATCCTCATCTCTGCACTCCTCCGGCCCCACGATCATGCTAAGTGGTCAGGAAGCATCACCCACTGAATCACTATGGGTCTCACACCATCCACCCAGATCCAACCCTGCCCTCCGCAAGCGTCCATTCTGCACCAGGAGCCAGTCCTTGTTATTCAGTTGCTCAGTCATGTCTATTTGAGAGGCCATGGACGTAGCCCACCAGGCTCCTCGGTCCACGGAATTCTCCAGCAAGAATACTGGAGTGGGTAGCCATTTCCTTCTCCAGGGGATCTTCCTGGACCAGAGATCAAACCTGCATCTCCTGCACTGGCAGGGGGATTCTTTACTATGGAGCGACAAGGGAAGCCCCAAGAGTCAGTCCACAGCGGTTTTAAAGACGTTCGGAGTTCATGCAGCAGCTGCCAGCTGACCCAGCGTTTATCATGACCCAAGTCTAGACCAGGGGAGAACATTCAGGACGCCTGGAGTCTGGGCTCTGCCCTAACAGGGCGAGTTGCCTGCACGAGATGAGCGCCTTGACCCCAGGACCTCTCAGTAACCTGCAGAGCTGGGCTTCCCCAGGTCGCCACTTGGCACTGACCTAGTAGTTTATGGGGCACCATGAGATGAGACCAAGCATCCCCGGAAAGCTGGCCAGGGAGACCAGCATCCTGCAGGTGGAAGTCTGCCAACCCATCCTCCCCTTGGAGGTCCTCCATCTGGCCAAAGCATGGGGGTCTTGGACTGAAACCCTTCACCGAGAACACGGAAGCAATGTACAAAGAACAGACAAAACGGTGACGTGCAAGGGTGTCCCAGGAGAGGAGGGGCCGGAACCCAGGACTAAGTGGCATCTCGGAGAGAAGGGTGTTCGGGACGGGTGTGGGTATCACCCCCTCTCTGCTCCCCCCGTGCACTCACAAGCAGCACCGAGTCACAGGACGCACTTGACACTCAGCAACACCCCAGTTACTGCCTCTCCCGGGGACCTGGGAGCCTGAGGACCATCTCCATGGGACCTGACGACACCCAGCCCGCGTCACAGCGGTGCTTGGCAAGTTGTTCTCAGTCTTAACAGCTGAGATCTCATTAGTTATCCTGCAGCTGGAGGCCAAATCAGTCAGTCCTAAAGGAAATCAACCCTGTTGCCAGCTATACCAGCCTACCAGCACAGCCCCAGGCTAGGAGTCAGGACTCGCCCCATTTGCTGGCTTCAGATGATCCACAGCACGACATCCCTCTGCTTTCAGCCAACTTCATCCCCTCTGCTTTCTAACAAGAAGGAAAAACAACCCTGCCTCTTCTTCCTTCTGGAGGAGAATCATGAGAATGAGTAAGACCTAATGGCTTTGATTTCCCTGGTGGTCCAGTGGTTGGGAATCCACCTGCCAATGCAGGGGACCCAGGTTCGATCCCTGGTCTGCGAAGATTCTACCTGCCAAGGAACACTGAGGCCCATGAGCCACAACTACTGAGCCCGCCTACTGCAACTACTGAAGCCCGTATGCCCTAGAGCGCGTGCTCCACAGCAAGAGAAGCCACCCCAGTGAGAAGCCCGCGCACCGCAGCTGGAGACCAGCCCCCGCCTGCTGAAACTAGAGAAATCCCACGCACTGCAACAAAGATCCATCACAGTCAAAACAAACAAACAAACCTCCCTACCAAATCACAAAACATACTGGGGGCCAATTTTATAAAAACGACCTCTAGCAGCATTCTCTTCACCCGATAGCGCGTTACTCCCGCTGCCTCCTGTGGCCTGTGGGAGGAGATGGAGACGGATGGGCGCTCCCCAGAGGCACCCCTGGATCCCACAGCGTCATCCTCTCCCAGGAGCCTGGCAGGCCTGCTCCTCCACAGCACCAGCGAAGCAGGGAGAGCCGTGGGGCAATTGAATGGATGTCCCCACGTCTGGACTCACTCTCAGGCCCTCCCCTCCATCAGTCTGAAAAGGAATCAAGAGCCTTCTCTCCGCTGCTGTTGCAGGTACAGATCTGTCCTAGCTCCACTTCTCTGATCAACATTCTCTACTGAGAATAAAGCAGTAATAATAATGTAACTGAGCAGGACCCCGTGGGGCCTTCTACAGACGGGCCTCCCCCACATCCTCTGCTGTAGCTCCTCCCCGAAGTACCTAGGTAACAATATTGGAGGCACGTTTTCTGAGTTGTTTTGCAAATGTGAAAACTCCCCACCAAACAGAAGAAGTTCACCACTTGCTGACCATGAGCACACAGCCCCAGGCCTCCTGGGGCCTAAGGACTGCTCATGTTCACCCTTATGACACCACCTGCTCCTCTGCTCAGCCCATCGATGAACTGTGTGCAAGCTGATCACATACCTTGTGACCCCCTCCCTCACCTGGCTTTTAGAAATACTTTGCCAAAACCCTTAGGAGATCTTGAGGATTTTTAGGGCAAGAATGGTCTGTCTCCTTACACAGCCTTGCAAATAAACCTTTCTCTGCCTCAAACTCCGATGTTTCGGTTTGGCCTCCCTGTGCACTGGGCACGTGAACTTGTGCTAACAATAATAGCTCTAAACCAGCAAGAAAAATTCAACCCACAATTCCCCCGGCAGACTGTGGTTCCCTTTCTCTAGAGTCGGATCAGTCTTCACTGGGCAAGAACAGAGCATCCCCAAGTACACAGGTGCCTTAGTGGGCAGGCCACCACAAAAAGAATTAAAAACTGAATTGGGGGGAGGGTTCCAACCCCCAGTTATACCCCAAACTATAAACACAGCTTGACTTCTGTACTTCAAATTATAAACCTGGTCTGAAAAATCACCAACCTACGTAGAAACACAATGTTACACTAACACTAGAACCATCTCAGAAAATTCAGAACACGTGTCTGGACTAGGTTGAGGCTAAAATGCCTGAAAAGGGAAAAGACAGGGAAAAAATCCAAGCCCTGTTTTCTAGGCTATTTATCCACCTCTCTGCTTAAACCGACTCCCCAGCCCTCTGGCCTCAAGACCACGTGGCAGAGACGACCATCAGCTGAGAAATGGTCACGGAAGGATGACAGAGCGATGCTCGCCTCATGCCTCTTTCCGTTCCCCAGCCCCACTTCCCTCCTGGCCCCTCCCCCTGGCCTTGGACCAGAGGTTCCTAAAGGGACTTGCTTGCCCGTTCCAGGGATCCCCATCCCTACCGCCCCCACATTGCTCCCCCTTACCGGCCAGCAGCTGTCCGCGCAGGGCTTCTGGGAGCACTGGGCCACGCGCAGGCCCATCACAGCATCCTCCAGATCCGTGCAGGTGCAGGTATCACAGCCCTCCTCCCAGAACTGGCCCACGGGGTAGATGGTGCCTCGGTGGACGCACACCTGTAGACGCAAGGTTTCCGTGAGTGAATTCACTCGGTTCATCTAAATAAGAGCTGAGTGGGCATCTGCTGGAATCTTCCCTGGTGGCTCAGATGGTAAAGCGTCTGCCTATAATGCCGGTAGACTCGGGTTCAATCCCTGGGTTGGGAAGATCCCCTGGAGAAGGAAATGGCAACCCACTCCAGTACTCTTGCCGGGAAAATCCCATAGACAGAGGATCTACGTGTTGGAAGCTACCCTAGGTGCTGAGACTACAGCAGTAAGTGAAACAGCATGGTCTCTGCCCACACGAGAGTCTGGCCTCTTCCCACCCCTGCCCATCTAACTTAGGAAAGCCCACCCCTAGACTGGCCCCCGTGAGTCTTTTATGGCCCCGGGTGGGGACATAATACACTGGCTGACCTGACTACTATCACCGCTACCTTCGCTGCATTAAACTCCTTCCTGTGTCCCTCGGAAAGCTGTACCCTACTTCTCAGACCTAGTGATATCCCTGGACTCGGAACCCACCCTCTGTCCCGTGAGGAGTGGCTGAAAGTGAGGGACAGGTGGGCAGGGGCTATGAATGAGTGCTCCCTTGAGGCCCGCAAAGGATCAAACAAAGGCTCGGGCACAGCTGTGAGCTGTGTTTGAGACACAACGATCCTGTATGGAAGAACTGTAGACCATGGAAGGAGCGTGGGACATGAGATCCCAGCGGCTGGTAAGGAGTAGAACGGTTAAGCCTGGGGTGCGTGTGATACACACGCTCAGACTTTATTTTCTCGGCGTGAGATGCTCAAGGAAACTCTTTGATCATGAGGCTTAAAGACAGGTTTTAAATGATCCCAAGTGTGTCTTCCAAAGCTCCAAACAGGTGCCTATGTTCACTCACATCATAACAGTACAAAGAGGTTAAAACCATTTTCCTAAACTTGCTCTAAAGAATCTGCCTGCAACAGAAGAGACCCAGGTTTGATCCCTGGGTCGGGAAGATCCCCTGGAGAAGGGAATGGCAACCCACTCCAGTATCCTTGCCTGGAGAATCCCTGGACAGAGGAGCCTGGCAGGCTACAGTCCATGGGGTCACAAAGAGTCAGACGTGACTGAGCAACTAACACTTTCACTATACCCACTCAGTCTTCCAGCTTCTGCACAAAGAGCTCTTTAAAGGCACGACCTTATCTTACACCACGTTTATAACCTCAGCACACAGCCATGCTGAGACATGGTAGTCTCTGAGTACCCCCTGAGCTAGAGAATCAGGCTAAGAGAGAATGCTGACGCCGCCCCCCACACCAGGCCACACAGCACTCATCCGGGCAGGAAGGCACGTCTTCCATGAGAAGCATGTGTCTGGCCAAAATCCCAACCAGAGCCGAGCAGCCTCACCTTGTCGGGGAGGCAGGTGGTGGTGGTGCAGCCGCAGTCGTTGGTGACGGTGGAGGCCAGGTACCCCAGCGGGCAGCTCACCGTGGAGTTGGCGCAGTTGCAGGCACACTCGTACTCATCACAGCACCGGGTCTTCCGAAGGGCGGGCATCCGGTGTGGGGGGCAGGAGGGCGGGGACTCCCTCGGGCATTCTTCCTTTCTGCAGGCTGAGGGGCAGCACAAAGTGGTGCCCTGGTCCTGCCACGCTGAGCCCTGCACTCAGCCCAAGCTCCTCAGCATTCAGCTAGGATGCAAGGTCCCTGGGAACCCTAGCCCCAGTGAAGTCAGAAACACACGTGAGCCCCACTCAGGAGCCCTGGGACAGCCAGTCACACCCTAAAGCAGATAGTTAGTCTGCAGGAGAGTAAAGACACTAATCCAAAGGGGAAATGTGATGTTATTTTAACAGAGAGGAAGAGAAGGCTGCTGGGTGTCCAGTCCATCATCATCCCAGGCACCTCTGGAAGGGGTGGGGTTCTTTCACCTGCAGATACTCAGAGAGGACAGATGCAGAATCTCTAAGACCCAGGTACCCCAGGCACATAGGCGCTGGTTAGCATTTTTACAAGTTGGTAGCTTATGAGATCTTATTCCCATCTCAGTACCTGGAATAATAAATACCCTACAGTTTTAGGTCCTTCAACAACGATGAATGAAAAATGACAGCAAAGCCACAGTGTCATCAAGGCCAAACCCTACCCCATGTCTTTGCCTGTCCCCAGCTTCTTCCAGATATAAGGTGTTCTCTCACCCTCAAGGGTTACCATCTATGAACTGAAGTGAGATTCCAAATCAACAGGACAGTAAGTAGGTATTGACTTTAGGTGGGTATACTCAGTAGCTTAACACAGAATGTGGTTTCTTAACATGTCCAGGACTTTCTTTACTCCAATCCTAGGCTTAAATTGGTAGTACTTAGAATTTAAATAGATAAACATACAGGAAGTGAAAAATCTATAAATTTGTTTGGGAATAAGATCCAACACTTTGGCCACCTGATGTGAAGAGCCATTGGAAAAGACCCTGATGCTGGGAAAGATTGAAGGCAGGAGGAGAAGGGGACAACAGAGGATGAGATGGTTTGCTAGGATCACCAACTCAATGGCCATGAATTTGAGCAAACTCTGAGAGACAGAGAAGGACAGAGGAGCCTGGCGTGCTGCAGTCCATGGAGTCACAAAGAGCCAGACATGAGAGCAACTGAACAATAACAAAGACCCAGTGACGAGAACAAGCTAAGGGTACATTCCTTCCCCTCCATGGTTTATGGGAAGATGGGAGTAAATAAAGATGAGATAGGGAGGCTTCTGCATCTCAGGTCCAACCACCTCCTAATAAACCCAAGAGGGGGATGCCTGCAGCTGTGCCCATGCCTGCTCCCCCGTCACAGCCTGTGGCTGGGAGGAGTCTTAGAGGATTCAGTCCAAGTGTGACCTTGACCCTTCTGTTCCAGACACACCCCAAGCCCAGACTCAGCTCACTAGAATACAGGACACCATCCCAAGCCAGGGGACAGTGACTGCATGGCCCCCTCCTCACCCCCAGAGGGAGGACTCACCACAGGTGAAGTTGGGTCTGCACTCCCCAGGATTGGACAGCACCGGCTGGAGGCCGTCTTCGCAGTGAGGCACCGGGGGCACGTCGCAGCTCACCAGGTCACACACTGAGGGCCAGAGGAGGGATGCACCCTCAGAGTCCAGCGAGGCCACTCTTGTGCTAGTGAGTGGTTCCCTACATTTCTACCCATGAGACCTCCACTGTTTACACACATGATGGCAATGAGACAAAGGCAGAGCTAGAGATGGAGACAGAGGGAGAGCTGGAGATGAAGATAGAGGTGGAGATGCAGGCAGAGATGGAGATGAAGATAGAGATGAAGATGAAGATAGAGATGGAGGTGCAGGCAGAGATGGAGACAGAGGGAGAGCTGGAGATGAAGATAGAGATGAAGATGCAGGCAGAGATGGAGACAGAGGGAGAGCTGGAGATGAAGATAGAGATGGAGATGCAGGCAGAGATGGAGATGAGGGTAGAGATGGAGATGCGGGCAGAGACGGAGATGCGGGCAGAGATGGAGATGAAGATAGAGATGGAGATGCAGGCAGAGATGGAGATGCGGGTAGAGATGGAGATGCAGGCAGAGATGGAGATGCAGGTAGAGATGGAGATGAAGATAGAGATGGAGATGCAGGCAGAGATGGAGATGCGGGCAGAGATGGAGATGTGGTTAGAGATGGAGATGAAGGTAAAGATGGAGATAGAGGGACAAGGAGGGGAAGGGGGGAGGTGATGATAAATAAATATATACATAATAGACAGATGATCGCTAGATAACAGATAGATAGATCCAAGCTACAGGAGAAACTCATGTTAATTACTCTCATCATCTGCAGGGACTCCAGATCTAGGCCAAGTCTCCTGAACCCTCTAGACCTCAGGACCACCTACTGTAAGGTGGGAAGTCCACCACACAGGGCTGGTCTAAGGCTGTCTTGAAATAATGGCGGCATAGTGCCCGGGACATCAAAGAAGCCTTGTACCATCCATAAATGAAAGCCTTGAACAAATGACCGCCTGTTCCCTCTACTGCTAACAACCCAAGATGGTTGGGATGAGGTCCCAACAGTTTACTAAACTGTTCTCCAGTCAGATCTCCTGACGGGGCTTCTGTTTGTCCTTGATAAATTTCATCAGCATAAAGCAAAGTCTCATGATTTCTTTTCAAGGTCCTCCCACTGCCTTGATCTACCTGCCCTCCCTCATAGATTTTGTTGCTGCAAACTTCACAAGCCTGTGTTTTATGTCTTTGCCTGTACAGCTAAAAAAACACCTCGGACAGGATGAGGACAGTGCACTAGAGATTTCCTGTCATATTAACCAGAATTCCATTTGCTCTGGATTCATTTAATTACACTGTCATCCCACCCATTATTCACAATGTAGTGTGCAATCCTATAACAAAACCCTCTGACAAATAATGTGCTGAAATCAAGGTGCCCGTCCACGTGTGGCCTTCTCTACAGTTACTCTGGCATAACTATGCCAGTTACTCTGGCATACTCACAATTTTTAAAGGTTATAGTTATCATAAAATATGGGCTATATTCCCTGTGCTGCATAACATGTCCTTGTAGCTTACCTACTGTGCACACAGTAGTTTGGATCTCTTAATCCCCCCATTTTACCCCTCCCTCCCCCTCTCCCCACTGGTAACCACTAGCTTGCTCTCTATATCTGTGAGTCTGTGTCTTTTTTGCCGTATTCACTAGTTGGTTGCGGTTTTTAGATTCCACATATAAGTGGTATCATACAGCATTTGTCTTTCTCTGTCTGACCCACTTCACTTAGCATCATGCCCTCCAGGTCTATCTGTGTTGCTGCAAGTGTCAAATTTTATTCTTTTTATGGCTGAGTAGTATTCCATTGCATGTATGTACCATATCTTTATGCATTCATCTGTTTGTTTGGGGTTTTTTTGTTTTTTTTTTCTGTTTTTTTTTGGCCACACGGCACATGGGATTTTAGTTCCCCAACCAAGGATTGAACCCGTGGCCCCTGCAGTGGAAGGATGGAGTCTTAACCACTGGACTGCCAAGGAGGTCCCTATCCACTCATCTGCTGATGAGCACTTAGGTGCTTGCATATCTTGGCTGCTGCAAAAAAGGCCTCTGTGAACACTGCACCCTATTCTTTCTTTTTTTTTTTTTTTTTAATTTTTATTTTACTTTACAATACCGTATTGGTTTTGCCATACATTGACATGAATCCACCATGGGTGTATATGAGATCCCAATCCTGAATCCCCCTCCCACAACCCACCCCATTTCCTCTCTCTGGATCATCCCCGTGTTACAGCCCCTAGCATCCTGTATCCTGTATCGAACATAGGCCTATTCTTTCTTAATGCTCTCAAACCTTACATTTGATAAGTCACTGCAGAATCTTTCCAGGAAGCAAATCCTCCTTTCCAGAGGCTACTCTCTCCAGGTTTCAGAAAATCCACCCCCGGCCCCTCCCACTGTCCCCTTCAGCACCACCACCTCGCCCTCCAGGCTGGGCTGCGGTTGGACCTGGAGAAAGGCGTGGGGTGACACGTACCACACTCGTACTCGGGACAGCACTGCTGCGTGCTCTGCCGGAGCCGGGCCACCTCACATGGGCCGCACGCGGGCACTGGGGGACAAGAGGCCACAGAGGTCAGAGGAGGAGATAACGGTACCCCCCAGCACCCCCGCCCCCCACAGACTGCGCCATGGCAACCAGCTGGCCGATGGACAAATGAGTCTCCCCGGCACGGCCTGCCACCCCGCTCAGATGCGCCCTCGGGACACCAGGCTGAGAGTCAAGATGGGGACAGCAGGGGAGGCCTCCCCGGCCCTTCAACCCGAGAGCTCTACCCGCGTGCAGAGAGAGGACCCCAGCCCCAGGAGGCAAGGAGGGGGCTGGCACCGGTAATCTGTGTATGGATCTGGCCCCCCGGCTCTGGAGACGGTGGCGGGGTGGGGAGGGGCATGGAGGGGGCCTCACCTCCGGCCGAGGGGCAGGGCTGTGTCGTGCAGTTGACCCTCCGCCCGCTGAGGCACGTGCAGATCTGGCAGGGCTGACGGTCCGGGACCCACGTCTCCAGGAGCTGAGGGAGAACGAGGTTCAGAGAGAGTCCAGGAGTTCGTGGAAGTCGGGCATCCCCACCCCTGGCTCTGTCTCCCCAGGTGGGGCCCCAGGGTTAGAGCCATGAGCTGGGAGGACAGACAGACCCCAGGGGGTCCTGAGAAGGAGGAGCCCACGGGCCGCCCACGTCACTTTGCACACTCGGGGGAAGGGCAAACCACAGGTGTCCGAAAACATGGAGCTTTCACTGCAGCCCTTCTGATGGTGGTGCTAAGAGGAAGCAAGGCAAGAAAACAGGGACTCTGGTGTCACCCCTGGCCACGTGCCAAGCCAGAGACGAAGCTGGGCTGCAGCCTGAGAAAGGTTCCCTTTGTTTCTGGAACAGACTTCAGACTATGCGGCAGGAAGGATGGAAGCGGGGACAGCAAAGCACAGAACCGCCACATGGTTGGGCCTGGGAGCGGCTTTGGAGACCAGGCTGCAGTTTCTAGACGAAGGGTCGCCTGGGCTAATGCAGTGACCTTAGGGCTGGAGGTACCCCGCAGCACAAGGGCTTTGAGTCATGGGATCCCCCACTTCTACGTAGGCTTCACCCCTGGGTGCCAGTGCCTGGCTTCCTCCCCTGCAAGGTGAGGACCCCCCCAGCCTGCCTCCCAGGACTATGCGAGGAGTAGAGGGCTGGGAACAGCAAAGACCCAGAGCCAAGAATGGCTCCCTTCAGACTCAGCCATGCAGGGAAATTCCAGTGAAATCGCTCCTGAATAAAATGCATTCTTATCCGGCAGCTAAAAGGCCACTAAGAAGTTCCCAGGTCAGGAACGTCTCACTTATCCCATCTGCTTCCATGGCCCACAATCAGTATCAGCCACTGAGAGGAAGGACATGGGAGAGCTCCAGGTAACCCCTCCCCCAGCTGCCTTCCTCCTGTGGGATTAAACCTCGGAGGCCTCCCTGGACACCGTCTGCTCACTGCACACATGTAAGAGCTCACATCTGAGGGGCCAGTGCCACGTGGCACAGTTTAGGGCTTTATGTAAACTACTCGTTTAATCCTCATTTAATCCTCACTGAAGCCCCACAGCCAGGACATACTTATTGTCATCCCCACTCGTCCAAGGAGACAGCAGAGGCACCTGCCCGGGTCACATCGTCACAGCACGGAGCTAGGATCTGGACCCAGAATCCACTCTGCAACACTGTGCTTAGCTGCCTCCCAGTAATCTGCATGCATGCTCAGTCGCTCAGCTGTGTCCAACTCTTTGAGACCCTTTGGACTATAGCCTGCCAGGCTCCTTTATCTATGGGATTTTTCAGGCAAGAATACTGAGGCGGGTTGCCATTTCCTTTTCCAGGGGATCTTCCCGACCCAAGGATCGAACCTGCGTCTCTTACATCTCCCACACTGCAGGTGGATTCTTTACTGCTAAGACATTGGGGAAGCCCCCTTCCTAGGAACAGGTAGCATGAAGTATGTTCAAGATAATTCCCCAAAGGTTCCACACTGACTCACTGAATGTACCTTCTAATAACCATATCCAGTGAGGATGACCATCGTCTACACTGACCAGTGGTGACACCAAGGCACAGACCAGGAGCTTGACCAGGTGGACTCAGCATCCTAGCCCTGGACATCTGCTCTCTCGCCAGACCACAACTGCCCGGCTCAGCCAGCCTGCTGCAGGGCTGGGGGAGTGATGAGCACTAGACACTCTGTCCCAGCCCTCGAATGGCTGATGGTCAAGCTGAGGAAACAGGACTCGCCCATGAAAAGTTGAATGAGATCTCTCAATTGGGATGCATTCACATCACAGAATCCTACTCAGCCGTAAAAACAAACAATGAAACACACAGCATGGATGGATCTCAAGAATATTATGCTAAGTGAAAAAAGCCAGGCAAAAAGGGAGAAAATATTGCATGAGTCCGTTTATATAAAATTCCAGAAAATATAAATGAATCTACAATGACAGAAAGGAAACCAGTCCAGTAGTTGCCTGGGGATGAGAGGTGGGGGTACGGTGTATTAAAAAGGAGGCTCAGGAAACTTTTGGAGGTGATGGGAATTTCATTATTTTGATTATGATGACGGCTTCACAGGTGCAGGCACTTGTCAAAACTCATCACACTGTGCGTTTACCTTTGGTGCTGTTTACTGTCTGGGAACTCTCAATAGAGCTCAAGAGCCCCAGGAGTGCAGAGAAAAGAGTTCACTAGGATTGGGGGCTCCAGAGAGGTCTCACCTCCTGGGAGTCTGTCCACTGTGGGAGACTGTGCTGAACTTGGAGGGCAAGGTGCAGACCTGAGGTTTTGTGAGCAGGTCCCACCTCAAAGCTCAACAGGGACCAGCCTGGTGCTGGCAAGCAGGCGCAGAAGCCAGGACGAGGACCAAGAGGCAGAACAGGGTGCAGCGGCCACAGGTCCAGCTCCTCCCAGCAGCTGTGAAGACCCGGGAGGGGCAGAGGGCGCTGACCTCAGAGGCCCAGGACACAGGACACGAGAGGCTAGGCAGAGTGGAGGAGAGAGGGGGTGACTCACGTCTCCCGGGGCACCTCTCTGTCCAGGCTCCTCCTGCTCTTTAATACTGATAGTGATGCCAAGAAAACCGTAAACCGAGGGATATTTAGACATTTACGTAACGAAGGTGATGAGATAAGAAAGGAAATTATATAGAGAGATGATATTTGCAAAACAGAGATGCAGACACAGACGCAGAGAAGAAATGTGTGGACACCAAAGGGGGGAAGAGGGTGGGATGAACTGGGAGACTGGAATTGACCTACATACACTGCTATGTATAAAATAGATATCCAATGAGAACCTACTATATAGCACAGGGAACTCAACTCATGCTCTGCAGTGACCCAAATGGGAAGGAAATCCAGAACAGAGGGCATTGTATATGTAAATCAGTATAGCTGACTCGCTTTGCTGTACAGGAGGACCTGTGCTGTGCTGCACTTAGTTGCCCAGTCGTGTCCGACTCTCTGCGACCCCATGGACTACAGGCTGCCAGGCTCCTCTGTCCATGGGGATTCTCCAGGCAAGAATACTGGAGAGGGTTGCCATGCCCTCCTCCACTGGATCTTCCCATCCCAGGGAGTGAACCCAGGTCTCCCACAATCCAGGTGGATTCTTGACCGTGTGAGCCACCAGGGAAGCCCATAGTTGAAACTAACACACAACACTCTAAAGCAACTTTTGTAGTTTAGTCGCTAAGTCGTGTCTGACTCTTTGTGACCCGGCGGACTGTAGCCCACCAGGCTCCTCTGTCCATGGGACTTCCCAGGCAAGAGTACTGGAGTGGGGAGCCATTCCCTTCTCTAAGGGATCTTCCCGTCCCAGGGATCGAACCCCGAGTCTCCTGCATTGGCAGACAGATTCTTTACCACTGAGTCACCAGGGAAGCTCACAGAAGAAGCAACTATACTCCAATAAAAATTAATTAAAAATAAAAGAAAGGAGATATATATTTACATATTAGTTTTTTTCTCTCTTTTTAAAAATGAACTCCAGACATCTTAAATTTAAGAATGAGTAACACAACTTTCCAACTCTCCTGGGCAACATCACAATAGATGACCAAAATCAGGGGTTAACCTCCTTTTCCAGGGATTTCCATTGTCCTGGGAAGCTCTTCAGGCCAGAGGATCTATGACTCCTGAAAAAGCCCTTTTAAACCTCCAAGCCTGAGCTTTGAAAAGGCCCTGAGGCCACATGCCTGGAGGGTTATGCAGCCAACTGGCCGGCAGAGGGCACTCCTGCATCAGGACAAGCCGACTCCTGATGACTCCTGAGACGGCAGCCCTGTCTCAGTCCCCAAGTTCCAGAGCTGGTATAGTAGTTACCTGGACAGAATAGGTAAGCCAGATGGCTGGCGTTAAAGATTAAATAAAGATTACAGAAGAACAGCCTGCAGAGAGTACAGCAAGGGGAAACGGAAATCTTCAGAACCCAGGGACTCGGCAAGCCACAAGCACCGTCCACCCCAGCCAGGATTTGAGGAAAGATGGAAAGGAACTGACACCAGAGATCAGGGAGGGAACCGGGCTCAGGGTGGACCGACAAGGTGATGGAGGCAGTCCTCGAGGAGCTTGCCCAGCACAGCGGGGTGGGGGAACCCCCAAACTGATGGGAGCACAACCCACGCACGGGGGCTCTGGATTCCTCCAGTGTGTGTGTGTGTGTGTGTGTGTGTGTGTGTCTGTGCGTCTGTGTGTCTGTGCTTAGTCATATCCGACTCTTTGAGACCCCAGAGACTATAGCTCTCCAGGCTCCTCTGTCCACGGGATTCCTCCGGAGCCCACTATAAGGGCAGAGTGCGTTTGTAACATAAACAAGAGCTATGGAAACTGGTAAATATTTTGCCCTTCCGACATTAGCACGAGGGATTTCTACCCTGAATTATTTCCCCAAAGAAAAGTTTTCTAGGCTTTAGTTTTCAGTTTAAAGAAAATTCATTTAATGGGAATGTTCTTCATATTAGATTTTTATTCTTTCTCTGCTATGAGAGTAATGACATTGCAGGTGGCTGGATAATTTTTTTTATCCATTTAAACTATATTTTCTGAAATAACTAACACTGGATGTATTCCCTTCATAATATTTTATTAACTGATTTTATGTTGCTTGGTTTTAAAATATATTTTTAAGACCATTTCTACACTGTTTGAATGCCCGCTTCATATGACTTGGATACATATTCCAATGTGTTGGACCGAAAGGTCGGGAGCAGTGAAAAGGGGAAATGGGGTCAGAGAGAAGGAGTAGGGAAGGAGCTGAGGACCCTAAGATAAAATTCACAAGCCTCCTGCTTTCAGGATCCTACAGACATCTGACTCATGAAACCAGAAAGACAAACTTGACATTCCTTCCAATCCCAGGATGCCAGGGAAGGGAGTAGAGACCATTTCTGCCTCCCTCTGAGAATACCTGCCACCAACAGCAAAGTGAAATCATTCAGTCGTGTCCGACTCTTTGCGACCCCATGGACTGTAGCCTGCCAGGCTCTTCCATCCATGGGATTTTCCAGGCAAGAGTACTGAAGTGAATTGCCATTTCCTTCTCCAGGGGAACGTCCTGACCCAGGAATTTAACCCAGGTCTCCCACATTGCGGGCAGACGCTTTACCGTGTGAACCACCAGGGCAATGGTACATGTCATCTGCGCCCAGCAGGAGCCTAGGACTGTGCAAGTCAGGGAGAGCAATGTAAGGTTTTGTCAACTCTTTGGGGGAATATCTGGGAAGATCCCCTGGAGAAGGGAATGACAACCCACTCCTGTATTGCCTGGAGAACTCCAGGGACAGAGGAGCTTGGTGGCTACCATCTGACTGAGCAACAAACACTTTCACTTATGGTACAGACAGTCACTTAATTTAGCAAGTTGAAATATGGCAGTAGAGAGTGGCTGGGCTTCCCTCTTGGTTTAGCGATTACACTGTGAAAATAAAAACAGGTTCAACTAGATAAAACCCAGCAACAAAACAGAGCCACTGGAACCATCCAAGTAATAACCCAATGGACACACACTTACACGGACACCCAGTCAGCTCAGAGTTTGGCTCACAGTTCCAGTGAGATCTGTGGCAAACTTAGGACGCTAAGGGTTGACCTGGTATAGTGAACAGGGTCTTTTTAAATCACCGCTTGCCATCTGAGCCACAGTTCCATCATCCATTCAATGAGATGTGTAATAATTACCCTATGGAGTTTGGGAGGAGAACCAAGTGAAACGGTCCATTTCCTGGCTTACAATGTCAGGGACAAAAGCATGTAATCGTGGATATACTACTCTCGTCATTCTCCAGTCGGTTAGCTAGCTTCACATACATTCTCCTAGTTGTGACTAAACACAGTTAAGTCATCAACCAGGTTCCCTTAGTGATGCAGGTCTTCCCTGGTGATGATGGAGATGTTAGGCCTTGAGTGTGGCCCACGGTGATAGAACACATCATCCTTCTCTAGAAGCCAAACAAGCTCCCCTCTAGCACGCTCTGTGGTATCACTACCAGAATGAAAGGCAGGACCATACCCATGCCCACAGACACACACTGCCCCAGGAACTATAATATACACATGGGCAACTCTGGAGAGAAGTGACTGCCATCCGAGGCCAAGGTGTTGGTAAATAAATAGAATTTGATAAATAGATAAATAGAATAAATAGCCTTTCAAAATAATGACTCCTAAAGGGCTAAAGAAATTGATGACTTGATGACAAAATGACTTCCAAGCAACTCAGCTTAAAGGAGACCTAGCCGAAGGGTAACTTTATTTATCAGAAAGAGCAAGCTCTAGGGAGTCAGGCAGAGCTTCAGATATTGACTCCAGCTCCCAACCCATCACCTACAAACTGCATCCGTGGGCAGGGGACCAAGTTCACTAAACTTTCATTTTCTAAAAGAGATTTCGTGAGTATTTATAAGATGATGTAAGATAGCAAAATGTGTTCTGTGGGACCCTAGTTCAGGGGGATGCTGTACACACACATACACACACACACACACACACACACTCTAGTCCAAGGAGATACTATACACACACACACACCCTAGTCCAAGGGGATGCTACATACACACACACACACACACACACACACACACACACACACACTCTAGTCCAAGGAGATACTATACACACACACATACCCTAGTCCAAGGGGATGCTACACACACACACACACACACACTCCACCACACACATTGGATTAGCCAGAAAGTTCATTAGGCTTTTTTCATAACACCTTATGGAAGAACAGGAATGAACTTTTTGGCTGACCCAATACAATTCCATGGTCTAATAAGTCTGAGAAGCAAAACCTGGCAATGGACATCAGCACATCAAAAGCTCTAAAGAATCCAGCAATAAAGAAACTGTCTAACTTGCTTAGCTAGTGTATTTTCATCCCTTCTTATTGACAGTAACTGTCAATACCCTGCCTGCAAAACACGTCTTGGAATGTTCAAACATAAATACAGAGTGCTTAGTACAATGCAAGGCACATAATATATCTTAAAAATGGTGAAAAGTGAAAAAGTGTTAAGTCACTCAGTCGTGTCCAACTCTTTATGACCCCATGGACTGTAGCCCACCAGGCTCCTCTGGCCATGAAATTCTCCAGGCAAGAATACTGGAGTGGATAGCCATTCCCTTCTCCGGGGGATCTTACTAACCCAGGGATCGAACCTGGGTGCCCTGCATTGGAGGCAGATTCTTTACTGTCTGAGCCATCAGGGAACCCCCTAATAATGGTAGACATCACTACACAAAGTATTCTTTTCCCATCCCATTCTTTTCCCAGCATTCTACTTATGCGAATATAATCATAAAAAATAGTGCTAATAGGAACTCCCCTGGTCGTCCAATGGAAAAGACTTTGCCTTCCAATTCAAGGAGTGCAGGTTTGAATCCTGGTCAAGAAACTAAGACCCCCGCGTGTCTTGTGGCCAAAAAAACAGAAACAGTAATGCAACAAATTCAATAAAGACATCAAAAAATGTTTTTTAAAAAATAGTACTAGTAGTAATAATGGGTTGTTACACTCTGGTGTTTAATCACACAGCTAACGCACAATAGACTGGAATTTGAACCAAGGTGCGTCAGACTCCGAGTCTTTATGCCATGCTGCTTCCCCATCCCCCAGGGATGCGTGGAATAGCCGAGCCCTGCTGCCAAGGTTGGAAGGGGCCAATCACGGGTCAGTGCTTCCACCACTGAGCCAGTGAGAAGCAGCTCCCTTGCGGAGGGGTGGCTCCTACCTGGTGCCGGATGCCATCGTCACCAACGCACTGGGTGCAGGCCTCCCTGGGGACACAGCTGCCTTCCAGCATCACTTGGTGCGGAGGGCAGAAGCAGCCTTCCAAGGGATGGTCCCCGCAGGAGCTCGAGTTGCCCTCACACTGCCGGGGGCAGCCACTCTCACAGTGGTTGTAGACCAGGGAGGGCGGGCAGGACACAGCTGCAGACAGAGAAGGGGATGATTCTCAGGGCCCACAGCAACCAGAGGGAAGCAGGTACCGCTGATTCAAGGCGGCTGGATCATCCGACAAGTTTGCTGGGATGGAAACTAGCCAGTTTCTACCAATTTTCACTCTCCATCTTCCATAGAAAAGAGACTTTCAAGCTGGGCACATGACCACCCAGGATAAGAACTACATTTCCCAGCATCCTTTGCAACTAAGTGTAGTCACGTGACTATGTTCTGCCCAATGAACTGTTAGAGCACGTGTAGACTCCTATGCTGCTTCTAGGAATCTTTTTGTGAAAGACAGCTGTGCCTCTGGCCCTTCTCCTTCTTTCCCTTCATCCTGCTGCTTGGAACCTGGGTGTGATGACCAGAGCCCCATCTTAAAGCACGAGAAAAGAAGCGAACCCACGCGAGAACGGAGCAGAGAACTAGAACCCACATTGAGATCTGGAAAGAGATGAAGCCGCCTGCCTCTGGTCTGCTGTATGACAGAGAATTTTACTTCTTCCTCGCTTGCAGCCAAATGTAACCCCACCTGATGATGTGAACCCGTGATCCTTAGGAAATTCTGTGATTCTTTTTTGAATACGGGTATATTTAACGCTTTTAAAATTCTCTTCAACTTAAAAAAAAAAAGGAACCCACAGCTATGGAGGGATGTCCTGGAAGAGAAGCTACAAAGTGACCCACTTCTCCCACTCTGGTCCTACCCAACCCCTTCCTCACATTTTCACAGTGCCAACGCATGTGGTGGAGAAGATTTCCAAGGTTTAGACCACCAAAGACTTTCCTCATGCATGCTAAGCTGTTCCAGTCATGTCCTACTCTTTGCCACCCCCTGGACTGTAGCCTGCCAGGCTCCTCTGTCCATGGGATTCTCCAGGTAAGAATAGTGGAGTGAGTTGCCATGCTCTCCTCCAGGGGATCTTCCCCACCCAGGGATCCAGCCCGCATCTCTTGCCTCTCCTGCACTGGCAGGCAGGCTCTTTACCACTAGCACCACTTGGGAAGCCCAAATGCACAACAAATTGCCAGGAGGTACAATTAATAAATAAAGAAGGTGCAATCAGTAACTCTGAAACTAACATTTTTCCCCTGATGGGCAGGCAGGTTGAAAGGAGGCAGTATCAGCCAGAGGGACTCATAAAACCAGAGCCCCAACACCTAGGGGTTTGATAGGGACAATGTAAAGGAACAAAGTAGGTGATGAAATAGTTAATCCCACTAGAGGACTGTAAGTAGGGAAAATATCAGAGACCCCATAAGTTAATGATGACTCAGAAAACAGGTTTGCTTAACCACAAAACCAAGCAGGCTTGCTTGGCAACAAACCATGAGACAGAAACATGAGACATGTCCCCAAATAATAAAAGTGGCGGCATAAGCCCCACATCCTGCCCAGTGAACTCAGTAAGTTTATGATCCCTAGGACATGCTCTCTGCACATATAAAAAACAATTTGTGGACCCAGCTTGACCAGGTAGGGACAAGAAAACCCTGCTCAACCTGGAGGAGAAGCTGATGATAGAAGCATGACGTCTACTCAAGGAGACAGGGAAGGTCTTCCCCCCGCCTCCCCTCTTCTCCTTTGATTATAAAACTGGAGCCCAGTAAGTTCTTGGGGGTGGAGCACCCCCTTGCCCACTTGCTTGTAAAACCTCACATGTGTCCTGTTCTAATAAATCACTTCTTATCTATCACTTTGCCTCTCGGTGAATTCCTTCTGTGCTGAGACATAGAGGACTTGGTGTGGCAGCTCTTCAGCGCCACGCTCCCCCCCACCCCCAACAAAAAATGACACCAAACCATGTCAAGTTATCTGGTCATCTAGTCCCACTATCATTTCAAGATGCAGAAGCTGAGGTCCAGAAAGACTAAGGAAATAGCTGATCACCCAGATGAGCTGTGGCTAGGATGCCCAAGTCCTCCAGCCCCAGTTAAAGCTGAGACAGCATAATAATCATAAACTCGGAGACTCCGAGATGCTTACACACATTCATTTCCCTCAAAAAAAAAATAAATAAACATGTGCCAAGTCCAGGTAAGGAAGCTGACCGTGGGGAGGTGTCTCACTAGCAATCCCATGGTACCCCTAATGAAGAAGCTTCTTGGTATTCGAATGGTAAAATTCCACTCACACTTCTCAATCCTGCTGAGGCGTGGCTTGCTCTGGGAGCCTCTGCTAAAGCCTGGTGCAAGTCCAAGTTCAAGGTGACTGCTTATTCTGTACTTTGCTGGGGGCCTAGATGTGTCTTATTGTTGCTAAGTTGTGTCCGATTCTCTGTGATCCCATGGACTGCAGCATGCCAGGCTTCCCTGTCCTTCACTCTCTCCCGGAGTTTGCTGAAACTCATGCCCATCCAATGTGTCTAATACATTAAAGTCACATGTGCCCGAACTGCAGAAATACTGATAGAAAGGACCATGTTTTCATTTACCTAGAAACACATTTCATAGAAATCCTAAATTCAAATTACCTGTATGTCTACCATCTTACTTGACCCTGAATGGAACCCTAGGGAACAAGAAAGGCAGAGATTTTTATCTCCATGGCCCAGATTTTTAAAAATATGAGGTTTCAGAGAGGTTGAGCAGGCTTCCCATTCGTCATTCTTCACAGCATTTGGGGGAGCCTATGGAGACTCACCACAGAAATCGGGGGTCCTCCAGTCGACACACACCCCTTTGGTCCGGCAGAGGTGGGCATAAGAGGCAATGGCTTCGCACACTTGCTCCTGGTGGCAACTGTCCTGCTGGCACACGGCGTGAAATGTGGCCGGAGCAAGGACCTTGTGGCACTCGGCAAATAGCTCAGAGAGGAGGGCCTGGCAGCGGGAGCCCTGGGAGACGGGGCACGGCTCCTCGGGGCCCAGCGGGCACGTCTGCCCTGGCTGCTGCACTGTCCACTCCCGGACCAGTGTCTTCCAGTCTGCAGTGACCGTGCCATCCTTCAGCATGAAGTCGTTGGCCCCGTTCTCATCACAGAACCCTCGAGAGACCAGGAGAGACATGGTTGAGAGCCCAAAGCCAGCTCCTGATGCTGGAGGCTTGGTCATTCTCCACCCCTGCCAGCATCCAAGTCCACTACTGGACCCAGAAATGGCAGTAGCCAGGGGCCCTGAGATTAGAGCAAGGAGGGTGTACATCTCAGGGAAGAAACAGACAACATTCTTACCACAGAGACCATACGTCTTTGAGGCAGAAATCTTGGGGCTCAGCTGCAGCTGGAACTCATTGTTTTGTGGGGTGAAGGAGAGGATGTGGCCCAGAAGGTTGAATCTGACCTCGAACATGATGGTACCATAGACTCTGACCTCCATGTCCCCACCCAGGTAAGGGACAGAGACCAGTCTCCCATTCACCATCACCTATCCAAAGGAGAAAAGCCCCATCAGTAGTCATGGCAATGAGGAATCCTAGGATTTCACTCGTAGTCTCTTTCCACAGTTCGTGACAGTCCCTACACATTCATCCCACTCAACTCCACTGTAATTCACAAACTTGGGCACTGGCCGGCAGCTCTTCTCAGATAAAGGGGCTCTACAAGAGCTTTGCAGGAGAGTGGACTCTTACAAAGCTGAACAGCCAGCCAGGCATCTGGAACCCAAAAGCTCAGGGGTTAAATGAAACTCTGAGTCCATCTGCACTCAACAGGGAAGACTGACTCCTCAAGACAGGCTGGGGAAATTGCCATTTTGCCAACTCATTGGCACCCTATCTCCAGGAGCATCTAATAGGAACACTTTAATCTTTATTTTTATTTTGGTCACCAGGTCTACAGAGGCCCCACAATATATCACATCAAACCTGTTAAAATACACTCACATCCCATGATGACTACAATTTTTGCTGTAAAAAATTTGGAAGGCTTTTTATCCTTTCGAATTTTAAACATTTGGCTATGAGCTACTCATTTAATATATGACGAGCTGTGATTATTTTTTTCAGCAATCACTGTGCATGTTCAAGAAGTCTTGCAAGAGAAGGTCTAACCCTTTTAAGTTGCTTTCATGTAATGAAATATTTATGATTTCCAAAAGAACGTGTAAAGGAGTTGCATGATACAACCTCTTGTAAACATGTAATCAAACATTTATTTTGATCAGTTTTGCAGTTTTCTTTTTGAGTTTTGGGGCCACACCTTTTGCTTGGACCCTAAATATTTTCAAAGGCTTTCATCTAGGCCCTAAATATTTTCCTTCAGAAGGCTGGCAGGCCCTAGCCGAGGTACAGGGCACAAAATGCCTGCTGGACAAACAACCTGGTGGCAACCCCAATCTTCTACTAGTGCAAAAAACTGGCACCCCATTGACGATGCAATGCTACTGAAATCAGACCCTCTCTGGGACTTCCTTGGTGGTCCAGTGGCTAAGACTCCACGCTCCCGATGCAGCGGGCCTAGGTTCGATCCCTGGTCAGGTAACTAAAATCCCACATGCCACAACAAAGAGTTTGGTGAAGTCAGATAAAGAAATATTTCTTTAAAAAAAAAAGAAAGAAAATGGACCCTTTCTTCCAAATCTGGGCCCAGAACAACAAGAAATCACACCAGAAGGGAGATGCAATAAGCCCCTTCTACAAAGATGGAGCCTTGCTAATCAGGCAGAAGGTCAAGTCTCCACACAGGAGCACCAGCTAAAACCAACTGCCACCGGGTCCATGTGGCTTCTCCAAGGGCCCTGCCACAAGACCACAGAAAGCACCTCTTACCTCCATGTTGCTGCGGAGCTCAATCGAGAGGCCGTTCTGCTTCACCTCCACAGACTTCATGCAGGCCTGCCTCGCCCCAGGACTGCAGAATCCGTTATGGAGAATCACCTCCAAGTCCTGCTCCTTGTTGTGAAACAGAACGTAGGAGCAGTTGCCGGTCAGCTTGAAATTCCGTCCATCAAAGGTCACGATGTGCCGAGTGGAGCTGCCTGTGCACACACCTGGGCAAGAAAGCAAAGGGTATGACCTGAGCAGACTCCCACCCGTGCAAAGCAGCCGCATGCAGATATCCAGAGCTGAGAGTTGAGTGGGCTTTTTGAAGCCACAGAGGCAAATTTCTTCCTTGTTACAGACTAGGAAACTGATTCTCAGAGGTAGAGCACCTTAGGTAACACTTGGCCATTAAATATGTTCCTAGGGAAGATTTAGAAGAACGAGGATTCCATTAAAATGTGGCAAACTATAGAGCCATACTTCCAAAAAATGTAAACGTGCAAAGTTAATGCTCTCCCCTACAAGGATGTCTTGGCCCAGGAAACAAACTGAGGTTCCAGGGGTGTTAGGACATGTTGAAACCACAACAAGCTAAGCAAACCATGAGCTCATGACCTCACTGGAAAGGAAGTTCCCCTAAAGGCGCACGTGTCTTTTCAGCTACCAAGTGACTAATGGTACACATGGCCACGTTGACATGATCCCTTAAGAGACCCTGAAAGAGAAATATTCCTGAAGCCAAAACAAATGGTGGGGTCTCAACAGGATCTCGTCTGCCACTTGTTCATCCACATCATCAGCAAACTCTCAGGGTTTCTATTAAAACACCACTAGAAGACTAATCATCTTGCAACTATGTCAGATGATCCTATAAAAATCCCCCCAATAGACCACAGTCCATGAATAAAGGAAATCAGTCCTGAATATTCATTGGAAGGACTGATGCTGAAGCTGAAGCTCCAAAACTTTGGTCACCTGATTCCAAGAACTGACTCACTGGAAAAGACCCCGATCCTGGGAAAGATTGAAGTCAGGAGGAGAAGGGGATGACAGAGAATGAGCTGGTTGGATGGCTTCACCAACTCGATGGACGTGAGTCTGGGCAAGTTCCAGGAGTTGGTGATGGACAGGGAAGCCTGGCATGCTGCAGTCCATGGGTTGCAAAGAGTCGGACACGACTGAGTGACTTAACTGAACTGATGGACCAGAGTCATACATGATCTGAAAACTAATCTCGGACCTCAGTAAAGTTGGAAATGAGCCTTCCAGACAAACCATGACCACATCTACGGTGGTGAAGAAATGGAAACCAAGAACTGAGAGGCAGATCCAGGGGGTCAGCAAGGACTCACTAACACCACCCTTGCTCTCCGCCAGGCCCAGAAGACCTCCACAGCAAGAGTGACCCGTATACCAAGGCAGCACAGACCCTGGCAAATGATACACCACCGGTCAGGGCTGATCGGCTTCCAGACGCTCTCCTACTCAAAGTTCCCCACGTCCTGGGCAGCCGGTCACATCCAAGCGACAGTCCTGAATGCTACCACCCCACTGACACCCACGCTGTAAGTGTTCCCAGACACCCCAGCTGGGGTACCGTAAAGTCTTTTTTTAAAGAAAATATCTATCCGGTCTTAGTTGCCACATGTAGAATCTTTCAGTTGCAGCATGTGGGATCTAGTTCCCCAATCAGGGATCGAACCCAGGGCCCCTGCACTGGGAATGCGGAGCCTAAGCCACTGGGCCAGCAGGGAAGTCCCTGTGGCCAAGTCTTAAGCAGTCCAGCCCCAGCTGCCACAGAACGTAGTAAGTCCCAAGATAAGGAAATGGTGTTAAGCTGGCAGGTTAGTGGGAGTGGCTTTGCCCACTGGGACAAGCTGTTTCAGTGAAATGGCGTTAAGCTGGCAGGTTAGTGGGAGTAGCTCTGCCACCTAAGTGACTTAACTTCTGTGTTCCTCTCCTATCTGCTCTGCTCTCTTTGAACCAACAGGGAGACTTCTGGGCTTATCTTTCTATAGACTTCTGACACTGAGAACCACGTGAATGCCTCACACACAGAAGGCAAACAAATGGAATCAGCTAGGATGGCGGAGAGGAAAATTCAAGACAGAACGCAAACAGGTACAAAATCAAATGAATGGTAATGAATAATGTGAGTACACAGCAGGGAAGGGGGAAACGAACCTAAATAATTTTGGTGAAAAAATTTACTCTGTACCCAAAGTGAAAGTCGCTCAGTCATGTCTGACTCTTTGCAACCCCATGGACTATGGAATTCTCTAGGCCAGAATACTGGATTGGGTAGCCTTTCCCTTCTCCAGGGGATCTTCCCAACCCAGGGATCAAACTCAGGTCTCAAACATTCCAGGTGGATTCTTTACCAGCTGAGCCACCAAGGAAGCCCAAGCATACTGGAGGGTGTAGCCTACCCCTTCTCCAGGGGATCTTTCCAACCCAGGAATTGACCTGGGGTCTCCTGCATTGCAGGCAGATTCTTTACCAGCTGAGCTACCCAGGAAGCCCTGCACAAATGTATACTCTAGCTAGTATATTCGGTTTTCATAAAGATATTGGTTAGCAATTCTGTTTTTGTGGAGGTTTTTTTTTTTTTTTTTGGCTGCATGGCATGTGAGATTTTTATCAAACCCACACCCCCTGCATTGGAAACATGGCATCTTAACCACTGGACCACCAGGGAGCTGCCTTGGTAGCAAATCTGAAACTACTTTGTGTGTATTTTGTAGACGGTCTACAAAGGAATGAAGGCCCAGAGTTGCTCTAAAAGTGCTCAAACTTCTATATGGTAAGGAGGACACCTAAAGAGACAAAGAGAGTCTGTGTGAGAGGTTGAATGCAAAAACAAATAAATAAAAATAACAAAACAGAGCAAACCGGAAAGATGGCAGGATGACGCAGTGGGCAGGCAAAGAATATGGAATACACAACTGATATCAAAGGAAAACTCAGGAGAGCTGGCAAGAAAAAGCAGCTGCCTTAAACACGTCAGGCCAGAACATAGGGCTCTCCCATGGAAGCACCAACTGTGTAAGAACTTGAGAATCCACTTCCAGCCCCACCATCCCCAGAGGCAGGCGGTCCACGCTGGGATCAGGGAGGCTTTTCAGCTCTAACTCAAGTTCAAAGTCTTATTACCCAGGAGCAAGCATCTAACCAGTAATCTTGCCTGGAGAATCCCATGGACAGAGGAGGCTGGAGGGCTACGGTCCATGGGATCACAGAGTCAGACACGACTGGGCAACTGAGCAAGAGGCTGAGTACTGACCTCAGAAAATCAATTCTTCCCTCTGGCTATGCATTATCTGGGGATGTGCACTCCAAATGGCACAGAAAGGAGATAGGGAGCCCTGGAATGGGATGGAAACATGTCCCAAGGACCGGAGAGTGAGGGAACATGAGTAGTAGGGGCAGGAGATGGCCTTCTGGTCTACCTCTTGGCTGCTGCTGCTGCTAAGTCACTTCAGTTATGTCCAACCCTGTGCGACCCCATAGATGGCAGCCCACCAGGCTCCCCCGTCCCTGGGATTCTTCAGGCAAGAACACTGGAGTGGGTTGCCATTTCCTTCTCCAATGCATGAAAGTGAAAAGTGAAAGTGAAGTCACTCTTCACGACCCCATGGACTGCAGCCTTCCAGGCTCCTCCGCCCATGGGATTTTCCAGGCAACAGTACTGGAGTGGGAGACAAGCGAAAGGGACCACCTCCTGAACACTGCCCAGGCTGAGGAAGCAAAGGACTCACAGGGACAGGCCCAGCGGCAGCCACAGGCTTCCTCCATCCTGAGCGGGATCTGGCCATCGGGGCATGATGGCTGTGGCCCCTGATCACAGTTGACCCGGTGACTCTTCAGCAAGGTCTGGCCATCTGGCAGGCAAGTCACCGTGTGGCACTGATCCAGCAAGGTCCAGACGTCCCCAGGCTGCAGAGAAAGAACCAAGTTCGGGCAGGGACTGGAGTGAGGCACTTCAACACCCACTAGGCAACTAACCCTCCCACCCTCAGGAGACACAGAAACTACGACTTGGGCCTGAATGGCAAGGAGACAGGAGACAGAACGTGAGATTTACAGGTGGATCCACTCCCACCCCCAACCAAAGATTTTTAATTTTTTATTTATTTATTTAGGCTTTTATTATTATTTATTTCATGCTAGGTCTTTGCTGCTGCGTGGGCTTTCTCTAGTTGTGGCGAGCAGGGGCCACTGTCTAGTTGCGGTGCATGAGTCTCATTGCGGTGACTTCTGTTGTGGAGCACAGGCTCTAGGGTGCGCGGGCTTCAGTAGTTGCGGCTCCCGGGCTCTAGAGCACAGGCTCAATAGTTACGGCCCACGGGCTTGGTTGCTCCACAGCATATGGGATCTGCCCGGATCAGGGATCAAACCTGTGTCTCTTGCCTTAGCAAGCAGATTTTTTACCACTGAGCTCCCAAGGAAGATTCCAATTTAAAAAACAAAACAAAACAAAAATCTACTGGACTCAGACCAAAGGAGGAAACATTAACCAGGGGTTGAGGACTCCAAATATACATTTCCTTCAAAGCCAACAGAAAGGAACTTACCCTCCTCTCATTCCCGTCCTCATCCACGCAAACACTGACGAACCCTGAAACAGACACAAGTCAGACCTCTGTCCCCACCCACCACCCGGAAACTCTGAGCCATTCACTCAGCTACTCGGCTAGTCCTTGAAGCTGGATTAACTCTGAAAACAACGTGAGTGAAATGAGCAGTGAGGATTCAGGTACGGGAGATCAGAAGGCAGTCATCCTGAGGTTCTTCAGGCAAACATTGTGGAGTGCTTTTTTTTTTTTGGCTTTGCCTTATGGCTTGCAGGATCTTAGTTCCCTGACCAGGGAGTGAGTCCATGCTCCCAGCAGTGGAGCGTACAGTCCTAACCACTGGATCACCAGAGAAGTCCATAAGCTTTGTGGCTGTTAGTCATTATAATGATACAACAGTAATATCATGGCAACAACTACAATCAATATCTTCTTGTCCTCTTTTCTATGTATTGATATTAATAGATCAGTGCCTAGTAAGAAGAAGGAAATGAGACAAGACCCTGAAACCTTAAGAGATCTTCAAAATTCCTACCAAGAGAGCTATCATCTAGCAAGACAGGGCAATAACTCCTAGTAGGTTTGGACTCACACCTAATTATATTAGGAAAATACAAAATAACAAGTTTAAAAAATATCATGTATGTGGAAAAAAAAGGAGATCAATCCAGTCAATCCTAAAGGAAATCAACATGAATATTCATTGGAATGACTGATGTTGAAGCTGAAGCTCCAATACTTTGACCACCTGATGCAAAGAGCTGACTCATTGGAAAAGACCTTGATGCTGGGAAAGATTGAAGCAGGAGGCAAAGGAGATGACAGAGGACTAGACGATTGGATGGCATCACGATTCAATGGACATGAACTTAAGCAAACTCCGGGAGAGAGTGAAGGACAGGGAAGTCTGACAGGCTGCAGTCTATGGGGTCGCAGAGAGTCAGACACGACTTGGCGACTGAATAGCAATGGTAAAAACAAAAAGCTTCTAACCCTAAATCAATTTAAACTATGGTACTTTGATGTTAGATTCTATGTTACTGTATTTCTTTTTTTAATCTTTTTATTTTCTTTTTTATTGAAGAATAGTTGATAGACAATATTGTGTCAGTTTCAAGTATACCACAAAGAGATTGCTATATTTTTTTTTAGATTACATTCCGTTATAGATTATTAGAAGACCTTGAATGTAAATCTCCATGCTATACGGTAAATCTGTGTTGCTTTTCTAAAGCCTTTTACACCCATGCTGAGGCTGAGTGCAAGGCCTAGAGAAGAAGTCCATGACCTGTGGATGTTGGGGTTCCCTGCCTCTGCCTTCCGTTTCTTTGTCCAGAAGCCCCATCCATAATGAGCAAGGACAGTAAGGAGGGAAGGAGGTATATACATAGGGAACTTTCTGGCAGCCCTTTGGAGGTTTGTCTTACAATCTCCCACAAGCAGAAATTTATAGATCATGGCCTATAAAGCAGTCTTAATTCAAGGCCAAATCTCGCATATGGGAACCTTCTAGTGTCGAGATGGGTTTCATTGCTTTTGCTTCTATTTTGCGGGGATAAGAGAGACATCACAAGACTCACCAGAGCATAGCCTCTGGAAGAAGGAGTTGCCAAGGGCAACCATGCTGGAGAGGTCTTCGATCCGCTGGAGCTCTGCCACGTTGGAGCTGGCCCCCGGGCCTGCCAAGACCCTCAGCTGGGCTGCATCATACTGGTCCCCAATCCCAATGGGGAACACGGCCACTCCTGCAGTTACAGAGGAACGAGAAAGGGTCTGTGCCCACCTTTGGTCGAGTGAGTTCAGAGTGGTCTGGCCTGAAGCTTCACCCAGCCACTTGGAGAGCCTCAATATCTTTAAGCAATTATCCTCCAATTAAGAATATATTTTTTTAAACTACAAAAAAGAGGAGCTGTTCTCCAGGGAGCATAAGAAGATGCTACATCATTCCACTCACCCAGCACTCCACGCCCCCTCCCCCGGGGCAATGCTACCCGCCCCGGCTCACAGCACGAGCTCTCACGAGACTCGCAGGCTGGGCATGCCTGCAACCATCACCTTCTAAAGCAGCACCCTTGGTCTCCTGTCAATCCAGCACCCCCAGGCCCCTAGGCTGGTACCAGACAGGGGCCACGAATACAGGAAGATCCCTGATGGTTCTCTAGGCCCCAACACAAATCACTCAAGCCTCAGACACATGGGAGTGGAGAGAGGCCCAAGAGGCCATGGTTGCAGGGGTACGACCCGGCCCTGGACACGGAGGGAGGGCAAGTCAGGAGAAACCAAAGGTGATGGTCAAAGGCATGCAAATGAAGGATGTATGCATGAATGCTAAGTCACTCAGTCGTGTCTGACTCCTCGCAACCCTATAGACTGTAGACCGCCAGGCTCCTCTGCTCATGGGATTCTCCAGGCAAGAATACTGGAGTGGGTTGCCAGGAACACACATTTAACACCGCTTCACTTCCAAATGACACAGGGATTGGGCAATTTCCTGTTGTTTGAAACCAGGCCACACGTGGGCATTAAGCATTCGAAATCAGCCAGGACATCGGAAAGTAACCACCGCCCACTCTGTGCCCTTGAGCAGGTTGGGGGTGGGGACAGGGGTGGCCTCAGGACTGAACCCTGGACACTCACGGTTGGATCTGGCAGCAGCGGCGGCCGCCTCCACTGAGTCCGTGGAGGAGCCTGTGACCAGGATTACTACCACCTTGAAGGCACCGGGCCTGGCACCGTGGACTTGGGACGTGATGTAGCGCACCGCGAAGGACAACGCCTCCCCTGGGAACAGACAGCGGGCCACACAATCAGTCCTGACTCAGGGATGGGAATCCTGAGGCCAGCTGAGCACCCCGTCTCCCGATGGAGCCTCGGATCGCTGAGACGGAGTGACTCAGAGACTCGGAGAGGCTCACATATGCGTGAAAGGAGGAAGAATGTCTCAGGCCTCAGTTTACAGGAAGGGAAACTAAGGCCAAGGAGCGAGGTGGCCAGCCAGGGTCACTCGGTCACTTGTGCCAGGAGCGGGGACTGCACGCGGCCCCCGCCCCCCAGCCTGCACCCACATTACCGACTTGGCTGGGGCCTCCCTCGCGCTGCATGGGGTCCACAAGGCTCCGCAGGCGGGCTTTGTCCATGTGCATGTTCCAGGACACGTCGACGTTGGTGATGCTTCCGTACTGCAGGACTGACACCTGGGTGAGCTGAGGGCCTGGCGGGGGATGGGGTGCAGGAGTCACTCTCTGGATCAGCGTGGAGCCCACAAAACACCCCGCTTCGGGCGCCTCACTCACTTAGGTTGGCTTTTGAGATGAAAGCCTTGGCGAAACTCTTCATTTCATCAAAGTAAGAGGCTGGAGAGGTGGAGGAGCCGTCCAAGAGGAGGACTACATCCAGGGGCTGGCTGCAGTCTGCAGAGAGACAGGAGGGAGTGGCCAAGGGCAGCGGGGGACAGGCCCCAGGCTCCTGCAGCAGACACTCACTGGACGGTGTGCAGGGCGCTGGACTGGGAGGCGCCACATAAGGGAGGCATGTCCCCAAGTCCTGCACGGGTGTGGCAGCTGGTGCCAGGCGGCAGGCAAGGGGGCTGCGAGACCCCGGGTGTGGAGATGTTGGGGGGATGCCAACACCACCCAAAGGCAGTTTAAACACCACAGGCGGCAGCAAAAAGCAGAGGCATCCTGTCCCTCCGTTTCGGGGGCTGCAGCTCTTCTGGAATCGAACAATAGACTGGAGCAGAAAACAGGCGGATGGCAAAGGAAACAGCAGCGCATCCCTGAAAGGTGGACTGGTGTGTCCGCGGGTCTCAGGCAGCACGTGAGGAGCTAGAAGGTGATTCTATTGCAGAGGCCTAAAGCTCATGTTGATGGTTGGGACCGGGGTCATGATCACCGTGAGGAAACAAACTCTGCCCCAAATGCCATTCTGAGATTGGATGATGCCATTACTGAGAGATCACAAGAGTTTAGATAAATAATCGGTGGCCCAAAAAAAAAAAAAAAAAAACAACAAGAAACAAAGGCATAGACAACAAGCGTGAGGATCAAGAGACAATGAAAGAAGGCTAGTGATTCTGGAATGGTTCCAAACACTCCAAATAAAGATACTCTAGAACTAGGGATCTGGGCTTCTCCAGGGACTCCATGGTAAAGAGTCCACCTGTGAATGCAGGAGACACGGGTTCGATCTCTTGTCCAGGAAGATCCCACATGCTGTGGAGCAACTAAGCCCATGCATCGGAACTGTTCAGCCTGCACTCTAGAGCTGGGGAACCACAGCTACTGAAGCCCAAGCGGCCTCGAGCCCGGGTTCCACAACAAGCGAAAGCGCCACAATGAGAAGCTCTTGCACTACAGCACAGAGGAGCCCCGCTCCCACAACTCGAGCAAAGCCTGAGTGCAGCAACGAAGATGCAGCACAGCCAGAAATAAGCACGTAAATAAAGAATAACTAGAGACTGATTAGTTGTTAATATCAGTTAAGAAGGTAGTAATAATTGCAGGGGAGATAAACCATTTTTGAGTGCTTGCTATGTGCCAGGTACTGTTCTAAGCATTTTACAAGTAAGCACTATTATTACCCACATTTTACAGATGCATGCATGCTGGGTCACTCAGTCGTGTCTGGCTCTTTGCAACCCTGTGACTGTAGCCTGCCAGGCATCTTTGCTCAAGGGATTCTCTGGCAAGATACTGGAGTGGGTGGCCATGCCCCTCCTCTAGGGGATCTCCCCAACCCAGTGATGGAACCTGGGTCTGCAGAATCTTTACCGTTTGAGCCACCGTGGAAGCCCATAAGAAAAGATCCTTCCCCCTCAAAAGACCACAGATGCCTCTCCCTGAAGGCAGGATGTGACAGAAAACACAGAGCAGGGAGACAGATTGGAGCCTGAGAACGGCATCCCCACCGAGGCAGCCCCCAGCCCCCCCAAGTCCTCGCTCCAACGCCAAGCACCCACACACCTGGGGCAGGGGCAAGGGCGGGGAGGTGCGGGCCGTCTTCGGAGCAGCACCGCTGCAGCACCAGATCCGGAGCTTCTCGGGGGAGCCTCTCAAAGTCCTGGATGAAGATGGGGGTCTGGGGCCAGCTGACCCTCCCTAGCTCCTGCACGTCCACGCGGGGGCCCACGCCGATGGGCACCAGCTGGATGTCTCCTGGCATCCGCCGGATCTCGTCCGAGGCCGGGCTGCCCGTCACCATGTAGACCAGGTTGGGCGCCTGCTCCCGGTCCCCCTGGCTGGTGGAGAAGCTGTGCTCCGCCAGGTACTGCAGGGCCAGCCCCGTGTTGGTCTGGTTGCCACCCCGGTAGCGGACTTCACGGAGCCGCTGCAGAATCACCTCCTTGGACTGCGGCTCCCTGAACGAGTGCTCCACAGTCACCGTGTACGAGTACTGCAGCACGGTGACGTGGATGCCGTCCCGGCCCACGTCCATGTGTCGGATCACCTCCTCCACGAACTCTGCGCTCCTGTTGAAGTTGGCCTCGCCCACCTGGTCCGAGCCTTCCAGGAGGAATGCCACATCCAGGACCACAGAGCTCCTCTTGGGTCCCGGCGGCGAAGAACCCAGGAGCTGCGGCGCCACAGTGACCTGTGCGACGAGAGGACGTCGCGTCGGGGTCGGGGCAGGCACCTCGGGGGCGAGGTCACAGAGGTAGCCGACAATCTCGTCCATCCGCTGCTCCAGCTCGTGCACACCGCTTAGCACAAAGGCTTTGTTCTCGGACGCCTGCTTCTCGATGAGGCGGATCTGCTTGAGGCTGGCGTGGGGCCCGATGCCCACCGGGACCACGGAGACCTTCTTCTTCTTCAGGCCCTGGACGTAGCGGACCAAGTTCCGGGCCAGCCTGGGGGGCTCCTGGCTGGCCGTAAGCAGCAGGGCCACGCGAGAGGCCTCGGGCCGGTCAATCCTGCCGAAGATCTGGAAGAGCGTGTACTTCAAGACCTCGCTGGTGGAAGCCACCTCGCTGCCCGCGTACTTCACCTGCCCGGCAATGCGCCGCAGCTCGGATGGCCGTTTCCGGTCTTGCAGTGCAAGGTAGGCATGGGAGCCATCGTGGTACTCCACCACGGCCACACGGATGCGTTTCTGGGAAATGTGCAGACGCTCCATCATGCCCACCACGAACGCCTTCAGCGTCTCGAAGTCAGCCTCAGACAGCTTGGAGGAGCCGTCCAGCAGGAAGACCAGGTCCAGGAGTTTGCTGCAGAAGAAGTCGTGCAGGGGTGGCTCCGGGGTGTCCTCCACGTATGGGGTTGTGGGGCTGACCGGGCCTTCGGTGGGGGGCGCGGGCAGGCCTCCTGGCTCCCTGCAGGCTTCACAAGTGAGGCTGACACCATCACAGTGACTGCAGGAGGGGAGAGACCAAAATGGTTCAGAAAGTCAGAAAGAAGCTCTGCGAACTTCCCAGCCCGCTGGACCTGAGCCCCCAAGGACTACTGCCCACTGGAAAGAGACACCATGCTTAATGTATGTCCCCAAGCAGCCCCTGCACACACACACACGCGTGCGCGCGCACACACACATACATACTCATGCACACATATACACGCATAAATATACACATACACGTATACACATACATGCATACACACATGCACACACATATACACATACACACTTCCCTTGAGTTGTGAGTCCTTTGAAAACCAAAGCTTCTACCCAACCTAGGACCTAAAGATGAATCTTTCTTCTTTCTCGGCAGTCCACAGAGCCATTCAAAGTTGACTGATTTTCAACCTATGCCTCTAGCAACATAAATATTTAATTATAATCCAAGCCTTCTCCCAAATATCTCCAAAGACAAACACTGCTCTGTAATGTTGATGCTGACCAGGACTTATAAATGCTCTGCTGAAGATATATGGTTTTCAGTATTTATTAAACAGAGTCTAAGCTGCGTAATTCCGTAGCATGTTTAACATGTTGGGTTTTAAGGAAGAGAGGAAAACTGGAGTAAAATCACTTTGGAGAGATGAATAAAGACTTGAACTCCCAGATTTATCTGGCAGAACAAAGTACTGGAGGTGGTATTCTCGGGTCTCCAAGATGCTAGATGGGGAACAGGAACTCATTCATTCTTTCCCACAGTGGACAGACAGTTTATGCCCATCACATGCCAGGATCTGGCTATGCCCCATGCCCAGCCCCAAGCCCGCACACAACTTATCACCCCACCAGGCCAAGTTTCCAGTTCCCTGGTCACTTCTCTCCCTTTCATCAGGGTCCTGGAAAGTGGCAGGGTCTGCCAGACCAAGGAGAAGCTGCCTGCGGTGGAGACCCATTCAGGCTGGAACCTTGTCCTGCAGGCGCGCTCAGCCATGTGGCCACTTGCTCTCAGCATCGCAACAAAGTGGGGAGACAGCAGTGCCCTGAGCCTCGGCGTATCCCTGTGGAGTGCCTCCCAGCAGTGTCCCCAGCCTGCTCAGGAGCCGCTCTCCACATGGGTTTGCAGCCGCAGCGTGTACCCAGGTGACTGCCCTCCCCGTGCGCCTGCAGCTCAGAACCCCTACTCCTCGGCACAGCCAGGGGGCAGGCAAGGTCTTAACGGAAAGTCGACTCCTACTTCCTCATACTACTCCACATGATTTAGGGCCCTCCATCCTTGGTTGATAAAGCGTGAGTGACACACTCTCGAGTTTTCTGCGTTTGCTAGAAAATTCACCCAGGAAGAAAGCACTCGGGGTCTGGCCCTGGCAGCTGTGGCAATGGCCCCTTTCTTCCTCAGAGAGTTTAAGTTCTCGAGTTCAGGATCCCATAAGGAGTGGCGCTGAGCATATCAACGTTGGAACACAAATTCTCGACTTAGGAGCAGGGCTTCAGGAAGCTCAGAGCTCAACCCCCCAACTCCTCCTCACCTCCCCAGGGCCAGCTGCCAGAGGCAATCGGTAATGGGGCAGTAGGGGGCCCCTACAATCGGTAGGGGGCAGTGACCCGCGCCTCCCTCCAGTTATGAGAGCCTCATCCTGGCTACCCTGGCGGTGGCCCGCGCTATACGAGCCCCACTACAGAGTCAGGGGCTCCACCTCACTTTTCCCCCACCTGCATCCCAATGTCCAGTAAACAGGAAATCTGCTTTCTACAGATGCCTGTCCCCAGACTAGATGCCACCTCCAGGGACAAGAAGAGGCCAGGCCCTTCCTTCAGCAACAAGGGATAGAAACCTAAATCTCCTAAGCAGTATTTCCTGGGGAAGAAATCTAGTCTGTCCTCAAAGACAGAGAGGCAAACTAAAGAAGAGCAAGATGTCCTTCCCCAAACCGACACTTCCGAGCAGGCCCCCAGGTTTGACAGTAAGACCGATCATTCAGACAACCAGGGGCAGGGAAGGGGGGGCTGTGTTACCAGATCCGGCAATGCTCAGGGTCCCCAGGGTTCACGGTCACTTTCTTCCCGGAGGCTAAGCGCCGGCCCTCCAGCTGGCACACAGGGCAGTCCTCGGGGTTGACGCAGGTCTGCAAAAGCTCGTCCAGGATTTTCCCTGCATGACAAGCCTCTCGTTAGGAGCCAAAGTTCCCACCTTGCCTGCAAGGAAGACTCTCCTGGCACCAAAGGGCCTGTCCCAGCTCTGCCTGCCTCCCCCAAGGGCCACTACATCACTTAGGGAGCATCCTCTCACCTACAAAATTGGGAGAAGGGGTTCCTTCTCCCACCTTTCCGCCTCCAAATCCCGGGACAAAGCAGGTCTTATCACCAGGGGTCTTTTTGTTCCTCTACCAAAGAAGATATCTTATAACTCTCAACCTGTGCTACCCACTGCTGTAGCCACTAACCACCAGTGGCTGGTTACATTTGAATGTAAATTAAATAACATCAATAAAACTGAACATTCAATTCCTTAGACACAATGAGCCACGTCTGAGTTGAACTCTCCCGGCATTGCAGAAAATTCTACCAGAAAGTGCTGTTCCAGAGAATAAACCCATCAATTGACCCCAAAAGCGTCACACAGGAGCTCAGCTTGGCAAAAATCTCAGCTGGCCTGGCTCTGGTGGAAGGACGTAGAAACAGGGCGTAGGATGATGGCGCTGGGGACAGAAGGGCCCTTGGGTGAGGCTGAGATGAAGCAGGACGGAGCGGCACTTTCCTGAGGACCAGCCCCACCCTCCACTCCATCCCCACATGGGGCCAGGGCCTCACCGGGTGGGCAGTGTGCGTGGCAGCCCTCCACGCACTGCACAGGGCAGGCAAGGGGCTCCGGGTGCTGGCACGTGACTGGACAGGCGGGAGCACAGCTGTTGTAGCGCCACTCACATTGGTACCCACTCTCCTTCAGGTTCCGCTCCTCACAGTTCTGGGCTGTGCAGACCCCCAACAGGCAGGACGGTTATTTAGGCCCCGGGCAACCCCATGCAGCCCCGGACACACGGCGAGAGACCCGTGGGGATGACGGCCCCGGAGGAGGAGACGATGGTGCTGGGGAAATACACAGTCACCCACGCCCGATGCATCTAGGCTTTGAGAGCCCCCCAACCAGGAATCCAGTGGTTCTGAATCTGTTTTCCTTATAAAAATGTTCAGTCACTCAACCCAGGAAGGAAGAGGTGACGAGCTGAGCTGCTCGATCATAATGGTGAGAAGTGTGCTGAGTGGCTCAGTCGTGTCCAACTCTTTGCAACCCCCCGGACTGTAGCCTGCCAGGCTTCTTTGTCCATGGGATTCTCCAGGCAAGAAGACTGGAGTGGGTTGTCATTCCCTTCTCCAGGGGAGCATCCCGACCCAGGGATTAAATCCGGGTATCCTGCACTGCAGGATTCTTGACCGTCAGAGCCACCAGGGAAGCGCTTGTGATGGTAAATGTGATCGTGTCTAATTACAGGTACACTGACCTCTTTCTTCTCTTCGTCACCGCTCCCTCTTCTCCTTCTCCCAGAATTTCTCTAGAAGAGGCTCTCCCTGTTGCTCTAGTCAATCCTGACCCTCCTCACGCACACCTGTGTCCTGACCCCTCCACCTCGGCCTTCACCCTTACGTGGGTCTTTCTCCCACCAAGGTGTCCACCCCCAGGGTCTCAAAGTCTAGATGTGTGAGGGGGAGGAGGCACGGCCAGGATCGCGAGGGACCGCAGGACTCACGGCACAGTGTGGCTGTCCTCCAGGTCACCACCTCGCCGTGCTGAGCACACTTGTGGGCGTAGGCGGCGATGGTGTCACAGAAGCAGGCACAGTCGCCGATGGACTCGCAGGAGCAGCTGTCGTAGATGCAAACATCCAGGTACGGCTCGGGGTTCACCTGCAAGGCAGGCACGGGTGGCCGTGACCCGGGGCTGCGCACGGGGACTCTGGCCCTCGGCCAGGCGGGAATGTGCCATTGATCAGGGTAGGGTCAGCGGCTCCAGGGCAGAAGGAAAGATGTGAGGCCATGGTTCCCGGGAGGGGGTGGGTGAAAAAGGCAGAAATCCTAGGTTCTCATCTGGATTCCAGAAAAGGGGGGAAAGGCAGGCTTGCCAGCCTCTCAGCGATAAGATGTGCCTGAGAATTTTTCAGAAGAACATTCCTTTCAATCATCTGTTCCAGGCACCTGCTGAGCCACCATCCATCCCCATAACCCACTCCCACCCTCATGGGACTCTGGGTGCTTTACATAAACACAACACAACATACACACACACACACACACACACACACACACACTCTTTCCTGGCCTCCACTCAGCAGAGAGACCAAGAAAACTGAAAACCCATCAGGACGACCCATACTGCCCCACTAAGATGCTATGGGCTGATGTGCTGGACTCAGCTGGCCCAGTGCTCCTGGACTCCAAACCTACCCTAGGGGAAGCCCACCTGCCGTCTACATTCAAGCCCAGTAACCAGCTCCCGCCTTCGTCTGCTGCACACCCCACACCAGCCTTCCTACCCGATGGCCACCTGCTGTCCACATTCAAGCCCAGTAACCACCTCCCGCCTTCATCTGCCCCACGCACCAGCCTTGCTCGGGGGAGTTGCAGTTGGCATGAACCGGACATTAAGCAGCTCACTGTGCCCAGCAGCCTTGGTTTCTTTGACCCTCTCACTGCTTCCCCACTTCCTGCTCGGGTGCCCAGGGTCTCCACCAAACCAGGGGATCCTACATATCCTTCTGGGTCCTGAGCGACTAAAAATTACTGGCTTGACAGGAAGAGATGAAACACAGGTGTTCAGCCACTCCCACGAGGGAGACACGACGAAGCAGCAGGTCTCTGCACCTGGCTGTGACTGGCCCTACATGTGTACATACATACACAAATACACGCGTACCCACAGATACACACGTGCCCATATATACATTCAGACAGAGACAGAAAACTACACTGAACCTTTTTCAGAGAAATTTCTCATCACCACGTGAGATAAAGACATCAAAAGGAGCCATAAAATGCAGGCTCAAAATCTGGCTTTAAGGGGACTTCCCTGGTGGGCCAGTAGTTGGGATTCTGCACGCCCAATGCAGGGGGCACAGGTTCGATCCCTAGTCAGGGAACTAAGATCCCACATTCCATGCAGAGCAGCCCCCCCAAAAAAGTTTTTTTAATCTGGCTGTAAGACCAGAAGAGAGCCCTGAGAGCCCAGGGCAGGGGTGGGACGCCTGGGGCCAGAGACACAGCAGGGGCAGAAGGGAACCCACCATTCTGAGGTTAGAGATAAGGTAACCTGTGGGGAACAAGCCCCAAGACCGAGGCCAGAAGAGCAGCTCCGGCAGGACGCACAGAGAGCCAGCCGTTGCACAGAAGCAAAAGGCTTTGCCAAGCATTGCTTTCCTGATAAGCCACCGATTATTCTTTGTTTCTCAGACTGAAGCCACGAGAGGTGAGCAACTACAGATCATTTCTAAAGCTCCTGGAAGCACCCATGGTTAGAAGTGCCTGCCCCCCGGATCCCCCACTGCCCTCACCAGCCTGTTGCACTCCCGGAAAACATCACTGGTGAGGACCCTGCAGGAGGAATCCACCATGGTCTGCTTCATGACGTTGTTGTGGCAGGTGGCAGGGGCCGAGTCCAGCGGCACCTGGGGAACCAAGGAGGAGAACACAGATGGACCCAGAACAGTCAACCCGGAAGCATCCAAGAGGCCCTCTCCCCACGCCTCGCCCCCTGCAGGCCACACCACCCACTTCGCACTGCAGTAGGTTGGGGACCCCAACCTACTTTCTGGGTGTCAGCGCACTGCGGGCTCACTTTCCAGGAATTCCCAAAGTCCACGGGGTCTTCCTCCACTTGGAGGCTGCTGCTGGTGAGGTCATTGTTCTGGACGCCATCGAAATTCCCACACAGGCCGCACACCCGCTCCTGGGGGACAAGTTGGGGGAGCGTGAGCTTTGCAAACCTCGGAGCAAACTGGAGTCAGGAGGAGGAGGGTTCTGGGCAGCACGGGAGGCAGACTCGCCTGAGGAAGAGGAGGAGGGAAGGGGATGGGAGGGCAGCCAAGAGGGAGACCAGGGTGGTCAGCAGAGCCTCAGCCCTGCCAAGGCCCTTTCCCTGCTTCTGCACTGACCCCCACGCTGTAGTTGTTCAGTCACTCAGCTGTGTCCAACTCCCTGGGACCCCGTGGACTGGCCTCCCTGTCCTTCCCCATCTCCCTGAATTTGCTCAAACTCATGTCCATTGAGTCAGTGATGCCATCCAACCATCTCATCCTCTGTCTCCCCCTTCTCAGTATGAGCATAAATGACCCCATGTTAAGGTTAAGGAAACCAAGATCATTCACAGAGAGAAGCAGCACACCCAGGTCCCTTGGAGGGCCAGTTAAGCAGCCTGGGCCTTGATCGCTGCAGTATAAACCATCAGCTGCCCCAGTAAGGGTCTGAGCAGAAGAGAAGCTGGTTCAACATTACATCAATGAGAGTGTGAGAGATCTGAGGAAGGAGCCCTCTAGTCCCACTTGACTGTGGACAGGTGCTTGCCTTCCCTGGACAGCTGCAGCCTGTTCAGAGCAGGCTGGCCAGGATACTCTGCGTGTTAGTTGCTCAGTCATGTCCAGCTCTTTGCAACCCCGTGGGCTATAGCCCACCAGGCTCCTCTGTTCATGGAATTATCCAGGCAAGAATACTGGAATGGGTTGCCATTTCCTTCTCCAGGGGGTCTTCCCGACCCAGGGATCTAACCCAGTTCTCCTGCATTACAGGCAGATTCTTTACCATCTGAGCCACCAGGGAAGGCCAGGATTCTGCTGTATACTAAATGCTACCAGGGCTGACATAATATCTTACTTCTCTCCATGTTCACCTATCAGGGCGTGCAATATACAACAAATCCTGACCAACTAATAAATGAATAGATAGAAACCATCACATAAGAACCACTGGACAAGACTTCTCCAGTGGTCCAGTGGTTAAGACTCTGCCTTTCAATGCAGGGGGTGCAGGTTCCATTCCTGGTCAGGGAACTAAGATTTCATAAGCCGCGAGGTGTGGCCAAAAAAATGTTTTTAAAGTGGACAAAATCAGCCTGTAAAAGAAAAGGTGATGCTTTTAGAACCTTTTTGAAGTCCTGCCTTGAGACAAAGAGAGGTGACTTATTCTGTTTTGCTAGGAAACGTGTAAGAAAAATGTTCTCACAGGTGGGCAAAAGGAAAAAGATTTTGACGTGGCCTAACGGCCCCTGTGTATGGCCCTGCCTGGTCCCTGTCCTTATTGACCACCAATAACCTCAAGCCCCTCCTCTCTAGCCACCCTGATCTGCTTGTTCAATACAAACACCATCTACCTCAGGGACTTGGCACCTGCCGTGCCATCTGCCTAAACTCAGGATATTTACCATCTGCCTAAAGTCAGGATATTTACATGACTCCCTTCCCTCTTCCCCAAAGACTCTTCTCACACTTTCTGAGACAAGTCTCATCAGATCAACCAATCTAAAATACTTAGTGGCCCAGGGGTTTAGAATCAGCCTTGCAATGCAGAGGATGTGGGTTTGATCCCTGGTCGGGGAGCGAACATCCCACATGCCATGGAGCAACTAAACCCAAGCACCATTAGAGAGTCCCTGCTCTGCGATGGAAGAAGTAAGACGCAACACAGCCAAATAAATACATAATAATAATAAACATACAATAGGGACTTCCCTGGTGGTCCAGTGGCTAAGACTCCATGCTCCCAATGCAGGGGGCATGGGTTTGATCCTTGGTCAGGGAACTGATCCCACAGGCTGCAACTAAGAGTTTACTTGCTGCAACTAAGACTCAGAGCAGCCAAATAAATAAATATTTAAAATATATATATATATTATCCTTAAAAAATAAAACACATAATATCCCCCCTAGAATATGACCTCCATCAGGCTTCCCTGATGGCTCAGAGAGTAAGGAATCTGCCTGCAGTGCAGGAGATGCAGGAGATGCGGGTTTGATCCCTGGGTCAGGAAGATGCCCTGGAGGCGGGCATGGCAACTCACTTTAGGATTCTTGCCTGGAGAATCCCATGGACAGAGGAGCCTGGTGGGCTGCAGTCCATGAGGTCACAAAGAGTCAGACACAACTGAGCGATTAAGCAAGCAGGTAGGGTTATGGTAGGCAAAACGACACCAGGCCCCGAAGATGTCCACGTGCTAATCCCCAGAACCGGGAATATGTCACCGTACACGGCTAAGGGAACTTTGCAGGTGTGTTAGGTCAAGGATCTTGAGACAGGAAGACTGTCCTGGGTCATCTGGGTGAGCTCAGGGCGATCACTGGGCCCCATACGGGGTGCAGGAGAAGTCAGAATGAGAAAGGCGATGAGACAGAGGGAAATGGAGATCAGAAGATGCTGTGCTGCTGGCTTTGAAGGTGGAGGATGGGCCACAGCCAGGGATTCAGGCAGTCTCCTGAAGCTAGAAAGGGCAAGGACAGAGTCTCCCCTCACTATATCAATAGTAAGCTACTTCCCCCTGTACCCAGAGTGCCTAGAACAGTGCTTGACACATAACAGGAGTTTAGTAAGCATTTGTTGAATAATGGAATGAGTGCGTTGCTGATGCTCTCCAGAAATGGCCTGGGGTCGCAAGGAGCAGCCTCACTCAGGTGTGAGCTGAGAATGAGCCATCAGAACGCTGGGAAAGTGGGTCCTGCCTCCAGGCCAGACAGAGCATTCACCACATACATGCATGGAGGAAACGAAGTCCCAGCAAACCGTCCAGACCTGGACAGACATCACGAGCCTTCCCCCAAGCAGGTGATGAGCTGTCTCACCACAGCCCTCGGCAGGTGCTGGCCTGGGCTCCATAGGAGGCGCACCCAGAATGTTCTGCCGTGTTATAGCCACATTGTGCATGATGGTTTTGCTCCTTAGGTTAGGAAACCTTAAAAATACATACTGCCAGTCAAGGGACTGTTTGCAGGGTCCAGAACCCTCCATCCTGCCCACGGGCAACTGTCTCGGGAAACAGTCGAAGTGAACTCTAATCCTTGAGTCTTATCTGTGTCGGGAGGAGGCTGAACCAGGTGACCACCCACCTTTCCCCTGAGACTGTGTGTGGGGGGATCCCAGATGCAGCTCATGGAGCTGAAGATGCAAGCAGCAGAAGAGGGAGGAAGTGGAGAAAGGCCACCCACCTGGTAAGTCCGCTTCAGGAACACGGAGACAGCCAGGTGCCCGTCCCAGACCACGGAGAGGGCCTTGCCCAGCAGCACAGTGATGTACCGGCCAGACTCCACCACCTCGAAGTGTGTCTCATCCTTCATGGGCTTCTTCACGTTCACCTGAGCGAGAGACCAGGACAGTAAGGGACAGTATATATGTGTGTATACATGTGTGTATATACAATGTATGCTTGTATATGTGTATGCTGCTGCTGCTAAGTCACTTCAGTCATGTCTGACTCTGTGCAACCCCACAGATGGCAGCCCACCAGGTTCCTCTGTCCTTGGGATTCTCCAGGCAAGAACACTGGAGTGGGTTGCCATTGCCTTCTCCAATATATGTGTATATACCTGTACATGTATGTGTATATGTATAATGTATGCTTGTATATATGTGTATATATATTTGTGTGAACAGTGCATGTATATACGTGTGTATCATTTATATATATAACATATAAATGTGAGACTTAATATATATGAATGTATAACATATTTGCATGTATAATGTATGTGTATGTACGTGTGCAGACATTTGTATATATTATATATACAAATGTGGGTACATCTGTATATATGTGTGTGTACATGTGTATACTTTTGTACACATTATATATGTGTGTGAGTGAGTGAGTGAGTGAAGTCGCTCAGTCATGTCCGACTCTTTGCGACCCCATGGATTAGTAGCCTACCAGGCTCCTCCCTCCATGGGATTCTCCAGGCAAGAGTACTGGAGTGGGTTGCCATTTCCTTCTCCAGGGGATCTTCCCGACCCAGGGATTGAACCCGGGTCTCCTGCATTCCAGGCAGACTCTTTAACCTCTGAGCCACCGGGGAAGCCCGTGTAGGATACAATATTTATGTGTATGCACATGTGTGTATACATTTGTATGTATATGTTGTATACATTTGAATATATATATGTACATGTGTATATATTTATATGTGTTGCATACATTTGTGTGTATAATACACATAGCTGAGTATACAGCATATATGTATACATGTGTGTAAATGTATGTATACATTTGTATATATAATACATACAGCTATGGGTATATAATATGTATGTATATGTGTGTATGTGTGATTATAATATATATTTGTATAATACATGTGTTTACGTGTGTATATATGTATATAATACATATAGCTATGGGTACATAATACATATGTGTGTGTGTAGAATATATGTGTGTATATGTGTGTGTACATGTGTATATATATAATTCATAAAACTATGGTACATAATATATATGTATATGTGTGTACACAAGTGTGTATGTTTGTGTGTGTATAATGTGTGTTTATATATACACATGTCTATGTGTATATTGTAATAACATGACTGTGGACATATAACATATGTGTGTGTACACACATATTCCCATACGAAAGTCCTCCCGCCCTCCACTAACCCCCCCGTCAGCCCTGGCTCTTCCTACACTGGTGCAAATACAGTTACACACCCTCCTCCACACGTGTCTGCACTTCCTTTTACTAAAATCCATCACCATCTGCACCGGCCCCCCTCGCGGGACGTGCTGAGGTCTCTCCACCAGCAGCATCGTGCTCCACCTGCCCATGTCCTGAACGAACGCTGGGCGCTGCTCCCCATCAGCTGACAGAGGGACTGAGGGTGAGGGACCAGCCCACACTCACCTCCCCGTCAAACAGCTCGATCTCTCCTCCTTCCACCAGGATGGTGATGCGCTTCCTGCACTTCAGGGAGGGGACGCTGCACCCCTCATTCCCCACCAGGACCCGGAAGGTCCCGGGGTTACTACCGCAGTGGTCCTGGGGAAAGGGCTGGGTGTCAGGAGAGAAACACGATCCTTCCACCCCTTCCCAGACCAGCAGACCAGTGGCCGGTGCTCCCAGGCCTTTGAAGGGAGTGGTACAGGAGGCTGCCATGACCACATGCACGTGTGTGTGCGCTTGCATGTTCATGAGCCCGACAACACTCACAGGTGTGCCATCCTCAGCCATCACCCATGAGCAAGTGCCTACAGTCAGGCAGGGAGAAGGGCTGAAGGGCAGGAGGGAGGAAGAAGGGAGACAGCGGGAGTGCGGACCCCTCAGCCTGCTGATCCCCGACCCCCAGAGCCTGATGGGCCAGCCTCAGCGGGGACCCACACTATCAGGCACGTGACGCTTGGCAGATCCAGGCTCCAGCCGAGTCCCCTGGGTGGCTGGCCAGGACTGTAACCAAAGACTGCCAGACCCCGCAGCACCAGCTGGGCTGCCAGCTCTAGAAGGGAACAGAGGCTGAGCGGGCACTGGTCCTCGCTGGGGTCCGCACAGAAAAGCAGCAGAAAGGGACACGCTTCTGGCAAACACCTCCCATCGTGGCTGTCGCTGCGGTGTGATGGGGAAAACCACTCAACTTAGAAAAGCTAGGTGTGGGCTTGTTTCTGCCACGTCTGGGATGAGGTTGAGTCGGTCATTTACCTCTCTGATAGGTCATTTACCTCTCTGACTCCCACACACACACACATACATGCACACACAGCACACACGTACAATACACACTTGCACACATACACACACACATACACATATACATAGACACACTTTCATATACACACAAAGACACGCATAACATACATACAATACACACTTTCGTGCATACACACATGTACATATACACACATGCACACACGTACACACATATAGGCATGCATTTATATACACACAAAGACACATATGCACACATACATAACAAATAAAATACACATTCATTCATACAGTCACACACATGCATGCATATACACACACGTGCACACATACACACAAGTGCACACATACACATACAAACACACATATACAGACACATTCATATACACACATATACCCACATGTACATACATAGATAACACATACAATACATACTCTGCACATACATAGACACATACACTCACACACACACATACATACATACCACACATAGGACGTGCCCCTCTGTAAGATGGAATTAGCCAACCTAACGGGACTCTTAGGTTAAACGGGTTTGTCTCGGGCAAATGGGGTTGTCAGGTTAATGCGTTTGTGTTGGGTTAGTGGGATTGCTGGGTTAAACGGGTTAGTGTTGGGCTAATGGGATTGTGAAAGTTGTAAGAGGGAGCAAAGGCAGAAGCGCTGTGTCACCAGCGGAGGGAGCGGGGACAGGGAGGGGACCCAAGAAGAGCATCGAGGGGACATCAGCACTGGCTGTGGGGCAGGACTAGTAGCCCCCCGAGGGGCACAGCTCCGTGGGGGCACGACTGCCCACCTGGGCAGCTTCACTGGGCAGGCAGAGCCAGGGCAGGGGGTCTGGCCAGTTCCTGTCACTGCACTGAACTGTCGTGCTTTCTGGGTGCCCAGATCTGAACCTGACTGAGGGTGGAGCTCCAGAGCTGGGATCACCCCTTCTTTTGCTACCAAGGCTGGAAGGCACACGGGTAACAAAGATGGGCTTCCACATACGATCTGTGGGGAAGCCCCAGAGGGCATCTGGGTGCGGGGAAAACCATTTCATGGGGTGCATGTCCGCCTGCCAGCATGCCACTCACCTCTCTGGGGCCAATCTGGGGCAGGGGACAGAGGCAGGGGGCTCCTTCCCCCCACGACAGGCAGGTGTCCCACTCCATCTCGCTCAGTGCCCGACTCCCTACAGCTCTGACTCTGGGGCTGAGGCTCCTGTGGGTCTGTGGTCCTCCCTCCAGACCACCCCGAGCCCCTCCTCCCCCGCTCGGGAGAGGGGAGATGAACAGACCTCAATTTGTTTAAGCTGCAGAGTGAAGCCTCCTCGTTGTCATGAATAAAGAGCCCAGCCCTCCTCGACCACCCACATCGGTGTCAACCAGCACGAGAAATGCCCAGGAGTCCACCCGCCGGGAGACGGGGCAGAGCTGCCCTGAGTCCACAGCTAGGATCCCCTGGGGCTGCTTCCCACCCTGCAGGCAGTAGGACCTGCTCGAGCCCACACCCCCTCCCCACTCTGAGCTGCGCTAGGTTGGAAATGAAAATGGTGAATAGGATAGAACAGGACAGGACGTGACAGGATAGAAGAGAATAGAATAGGAGCCCCCTACATGTGAACCTTCAAGTTGCGAACCTTCAAAGGTGCAAACGTGCAACTTGTGTTCCAGCAAGGAACCATCACATCAGGTGTGAGTGAACGGGCAGCTTGCCCCCCGTCTCCCATCGCTGCTGGCCCTTCAGCTCCACCACCTCCCCCCTCCTCTCCCTCCTCCAGTCAGAAACTCTTCTTGCCTGGTCACTCGATGCCAGCCCCTGTGTGCCAGCTGTTGTGCTGGTCTACTTTTGTACTATTGCACTTTTGTAAAGTACTATTGTACTTTTCAAGGTATTGCACTGTGAGATTAAAAATGTTTTCTTTACTTTTGTATTTTGTGTGTATTATTTGTGTGAGAAGTATTATAAACCTGTTACAGGCATAGTACAAAATACAGCCAGCTGTGTTAGTCGGGTACCTAGGCTAACTTAGGTGGACTTGTGAACAGACTGGACTTACGAACGTGCTCTCAGAATAGAACTCATTCGTCAGTAGGAGACACACTGTAGAAGAGAACAGAACAGAATGGACAGGATGGAACAGAATCACAGGGAGGGAAGGAGACCCCAGGGGTCATTTCCACCATCCCCAGCGGGCTGTCCACCGCACAAGGATGCTGGCAGAGAGGGTGCCGGGGCCAAAATCCAGCCCCGACTCCACTCGCCCTGGTTGGTCCCTGGACCAAGCTGTGTCTGCCAGGAGGAAGGAAGCCCTTCTCTCATTCCCTTGTGCTGGAATTGGGGCGATGGGCGCCTGCTCCACACCAAGGCCAGTCGACCAATGAGTTTCCGTCCATCCCTGGAGGCGTCCAGAGAGTTGAGGCAAGTCAGCAGTCACTGGGGTCTTGAGGCCCCTCCTCTCCAGGGACTGGGAAGTCACTCCCTTAGAAACCAGCCCCCAGAGCTGTTTCTACAAGCAGCTCTAGCCTGAGACACCCCGCCACCCCAGGTCTTACCTGCACCAGGATGTACTGGCACTCCCCCGGGAACAGGTACTTGAGCCCATCGAAGGTGAAGTAGTGAGCCAGGCCCACGGCAGAGCAGCTAGCATCACACACGTGGTCCGTACAGTTCCACTTCCGGTCCTGACAGACGCTGGAGACAGGAGACGGGGGGTGAGGGTGAGGCCCTTGGGTACAGGGGCAGGTCCGGCATCAGGGCAGCCAGGACGCCACCCACCTCCAGAAGGCCTTGGGAACTGGTAGGTGGCTTCAGGGCCTGCAGATTGGAACTCGCGGGGCTCTGCAGTCATGAACCCCCATGTTTTTAGGGCACGGGGCCCAGGAGGACAGGGAAGCCACGCTACCCACTCATCACAAGGGGGAAACGGGCAAAGCAGAGCCCCAGTTGTCCGAGGTGACCCGGGGACCACCTGCACCGGAAGTGCTGAAGCCCAGTCTCCCGGGACTTTACCTGGGAAGGGCCACTGGTCTCTACACAACAGACCCCAAGGCCAAGAGCCCCTGTGAGGCTAAGGGAACACACAGGACAGAAGAGCAGGCAAGTTCTGAGTCAGAGAAACGGTGACCAGCCCTGAACTTCTGCCGGGAGAGGGTCTGTGTGGGCAGCAGTGTGTATAAACCCACAGGGACTTGCCAGCTGCCCACGCCCCCATCTCCCACTCTATACCAGAACCAACATCAGGAAGTCCACTCTGGGCATCAGCGGTGGGATGCTCAGACCTCCAGCCCCTTCCTGCCTGGCCCCTTGGCCCATCCCTAAAGCTCTGCACGGCCCCAAAGAAAGGCGGGGTGATGAGCAGAGTCAGGCACTGGGTGAAGGACGGTCCCTTTCCAGGCAGGCACCATCGCAATACGCCTGGGGGAGGGGGACCAGGATAAGGCCACAGAAGGACCCCGACCTGGTGCCCTGGGGCGGTTTGGTCGCACGTGCAGTGATGGACACGGCCCTTATCTTCCCCCCGCCCCTCTCCCCGCAGGGAAACATTGCTTTCCAGAGAGCATCCATCCAGGGCAAGCCCAGGGGATGAAAAAGATTCTCCCATTTGACAGATGGAGAAACAGAGGCAGAGGGAACAGGACAGGTGCAGTCACGTTCCCACGGGTGGGGAGTGGGCAAGTGACCAAACCCCTCCCCGACCTGCCCCCAGCGCCCCCGGAACCGCTCCCAGCCTCACCAGCTGTTGCAGTCGACCTTCACCCTGTCTCCAGGGGCGTACTCTCTGCCCTGGTGGAAGCAAGGGCACCTTTCCAGGGCCACACACCTATTCTCATGCCGGACCTGAGGGAAAGTGAACAGCAAGTCTTGGGGCCGCAGTGAGTGAACAGCCGCGGCCACAGGCAACCCGGGGTGCCCACGCCCAGACCGGGGCTGGAGACCCTGCTTGGCTCTCGTCCACACCGGTCCTCCTGGCTCAGCTGGAGACGCTCCGACCCCCTGTGCCCTCACACACTGCTGCAGGCAGGCGCCCTGAGACCCAGTGGAAACTCCGGTAACACATGTCAAAAGCTCCTGACACATGTATCTCCTTAGACCCAGTAATTCTTCCAGGGGATTTCTCCAAAGGTAACAGAGTTACGGGCAAAGATTAATGTGCAATTATTTATCACTCCAAAAAAAGTGGCAGCAATTAAGTGTTCAATAATAGGAAAATGATTAAGTCCATTGAGGAATCTCCAGGTGATATTGTCCAATGGAAATATCAAATTCTTAAAAGTTTTGAGAACTACTTATTCTGTTAATTTGTAAAACAAGAGATAAAAAAATTGTATACACATATAGTCTCAATTATGAAAATATATATATATACACTTCAAAAACTGGAAGGGAATTTAGAAGTTGCCTCTGAGGGGTTGGGATAAGGGAGTTTGATTTTCTTTTTGTGGTTTTTAAATTTTTTTCTGCTTGCTCTTCATTGAGCATTTATTAGGTTCTATAATTGAAGAAACTGGACAATCGATTTAATGAAATGAAGTAAGTAGTTAACAATGTACTTAATGTCCTGGAGGTGAAAGCGGAATACTGGCCACAGGTAGGGATGGACCAGAACCAGAGGCTGGGGGTTTTTAAGTCCCACGAGTCCCCTCCTGAGGATCTGACACACCTGCCCTCCTCCCCCGCCCTTCACCAGCCGAGGAGTTACCACGTGACAAGTTATACTCCTCATGGATGCCGCCGAGGGGGCAGGGGAGAACTGAGAAGAGCCACTGGCCCCGGTGGGCTCAGGAAGAGCTGGCCAAGCCCCTCTGACCCCACACGGGGATCTGCTTCCATCCTGGCAGTCCAGGAGGCAGCCGTGGACGCCCGCTCTGCATGACCTTGAGAGAAGGACCCAGAGCACTCTGGGTCCAAAGCCACCCAAGGGTGAGAAGCTTTTGGTCTGGGTGCCCCAGCATCCACATGACCCCACTGCTCCACAGACAAGCCTGGGACCCCTGGGCTTGGAGCTCTGGGACAGGGCGGTCTTGGGCTGAACATAGGGCTTTCATGTCAAGGATCAAAGACTGAAATTATGCATGTGAATATGTATATATGTGCATGCATGTATGCATGTGCTTGTGTGTGTGCATGCATTTGTGTGCATGTGTGTGTGTGTGTGTGCGCCTTGTGTGTGCACATGCGTATTTGTGTGAGTGCCTGTGTGTATGTGTGGGCACATGTATGTATGTGGCTGTGTGCCTGTGTGTACGTGGGTGCATGTGTGCATATGTGTGTTGATATATGTGAGTGCCCATGTGTCTATATTTGTGTTGTGCTTGTGTGTATATGTGTGTGCCTATGTGTATGTGTGGGTAGGCACTTGTGTATGTATGGCTGTGTGCCTATATATGTGTGTGTGTGCCTGTGTGTCTCTGTGTGTGCATTCATGTGTGTATATGTGTGCATGCCTGTGTGTATATGTGGGTGCATGTATGTATGTGTATGAGTGCATGTGTGTGTGTTAATATACGTGAGTGTACATGTGTATCTATATGTGTGTGTGCCTGTGTGTGTGTGTGTCCATTCCAATGTGTATGTGTGGGTAGGTGCATGTGTGTGTATGGCTATGTGCCTGTATATATGTGTGTGCCAGTATGTGTGCATATGTGTATACGTGTGTTTGTGTGTATACGTGTGCTTGCCTCTTTGTGTGTATGTGTGTGTGTGTCTTGTGTATGTGTGGGTGCCTGTGTGGGGGTTTATACATGTGAGTATAAGTGTGTCTATATGCATGTGTACCTCTGTGTGTATGTGTGTATATATGTGTGTGTGCCTATGTATATGTGAGGCAAGGTTTCCCATTAGGAGGCTCTCAACTTTAACGCCACCAGCCCAGCTGAATCACCCAGAGTCCTAAAGCATTAAAAAAAAATCCACAGAGATAGAAAGATAAAGACACAATGCAGGAGATGGGCGGGATGTAGATGAGAACTGGTCCACATGGAGGGTGGGTCAGCTCTGCAGCCCCCAAGTGAATTTTGGGCAAGTCAGTCTCTTGGACATGTTTAAAAAGAAGAGACCCATCCCTGCCTAGCATCTGCCCCTTTGGGACATGAGAAGGATCATACGATAAAGGTGATGATTGTCCTTCAAGGACTTCAGAAGAGAACAGGCAGAAATAGTAGTCACGTTTGTTCATCAACTCATGACACCTTGAGCAAGAAAGGTTTGTGCTGAGAACTTGGTCCTGGGTTTCAATCGGCCCCAAGAAAAATTATGAAGTAGAAAAAAATAGGTTTTGTCACTTTTCTCTGAAAAAAAACCCCACCTTCACCCCTCCACACTGACCCATTCTCCAAAATCTTTTTTTTTTTTTTTTTTTTTGCCTTCCAACTGTGGTATGTCCTCCCTGCTAATATTTCCACCTCAATGCATGTTTGCTACCAGGAAAGAATCTGATGAACTAACTCTCACTAAAGTGTGAATGACTTCCTATGAGAATTTATAAGAGAAGCTTTTTTAAAGTTCTTTTTTGTTAACCAAACTAACTTCATACCTATCATATTTTAGTAAATCTGATTAGGTGACAAACCATAGGAAGTATAGGAGATATCTTTGAGACAGGAAGGCGTTCCGGAACCTTTTACGATTACATTTCATAGGATTTGCAATGCCCTCCTGTGAGGCTGTCTGTGGATGGGCCCCTGAGCCCAAGCTCTAGCTTTCAAGAAGCAGCCCCAACCAAGAGGGAAAGAGAGAGAATAAATAAATCAGGAGATTGGGATTGACATATACTCACAACTAAACACAAAATTGATAATGAATAAGAATAATACAGCACAGAGAACTCTACTCAATACTCTGTAATGAGCTATATGGGGAAAAGAATCTAAAAAAGAGTGGATACATGTATAGCTGATTCACTTTGCTGTACAGCAGAAACTAACACCACATTGCAAATCCAAATACACCAATAAAAATTAATTTAAAACAAAACCAAATAAAAACACCGCCCAGGTCTTTTCAGGCTTCCCAGTGGGCCAGCGAGAAAATCGGGCCTCAAAGGACCAGGGAAATGAACACACTTCCCCTCTGCCAAGACGTTCCCTGATGCCAGCAGAGCTGGGTACCAGTTTGGAAGACGTGGCCACTAGACTCCAGAGGTAAGTGAGCATCTCGCAGCACCTGGGGCCGGGAGACAGGAGACCAGGATTTCCACTACACAATTGTGTATCCTTGAATGTTTCTGTGTCTTTTCTCTCCTGGGTCTCCTCCTGTGCGGCAGGAAGTGTTGAAAGCTCGAGTCTAGGGCTCTGCCTGGAGGCTGTGTCCAGCCCTGGCTGGAGGGTGAGAGAACGGGCACTGGACTGTGATTTGCTGCCACCTCGTGGTGGGCGCAGGTAATAGTCTAATTTAAACGCAGGTGGTCCATTCAAGAATTTATGAACAAAAAGGCTTGGGAACTTTTTCTAAAGCAATCCCCTCATTTTTGTTGATCCTTCATGGGAAAACAAAGCAAAACAAAACAAAATCTGGGCTCTCACCATGCCCGGGGGGCAGAGGCAGCCAGACACGCAGCCCGTGCTCATGCATTCCAGGTCATAGTTCTGGCAGGTCTTGGTGCATTCGAGCCCTTCGGCCCTTGGGTTGTCAGCAGGGCACACCAGCTTGACCATGGGGGGCCGGCAGGACAGGCTCCTTTTGCCTTGGAGTCAGGAAAACCACAAATCAGCGGAGGGGTGAATAGGTCTGCCGTCTACCCTGTCCTTCGTCCCCTGGTGCAATCGCTACACCCCAGAGGCTCAGGCTGTCCACGCCCTGGGACACGGCACTGCCTGACCTCCAGCTGGGCCCTGGGCAGCAGCTTCATCTACTCATCTGACCTCTGACCTTTGCCCACACTGAAGGCACTTCTGCTGAGCTCAGCATCCCTCCGATGGCCCGTGGTCCTCATCCCCCAACCCTGCTGTTGCCCACTACACTGAATCAGGACACACCACAGAAACGTCCAGAGCCAGGATTGAGCCAGGTGCTAAAAAGAAACCTTTGCCCCAACACAACCATTCCTAAAATTAGCCTAATCACAAGAACTTTAAAGGGGGCTTTGCTCACATGTCCTCCTCTGCCCGGCCCCCAACCATCCCAGCCCCTCCATTTAAACCTGGAACACTCCATCCCTGGACCCTCCTACCTGCCCCCACCCCCGCTTTGTCACTCTCCACCTGACCGCCGCCTGACATCACCATCTGATGCACCATTTCTTTCACTTCTTTGTTGACTGCTCACACCTACCCCACCCACAGGCTAAAATATCTGCTCCATGAAGGCAGCGGGGGTAGGGGCAGGGGGCGTGACATCTGCTTTGTTCACTGATACCTTTCCTGACAATTAGTATCACTGTGTGATTGAATAAATGATGGCAGGAGATGACTGATACAGGGCCTGTCTTTCAAAAACTCTGATGCGCTGGATTGCATTTGTATCTTACATATACAGCATTTACTACCTCATATGGGTAAGAAAGTCAGAATTTCCAGCCTCATTTTTATATGGAAACGTCTGTTAGGAAACTAAAACCCTAAGAGGTTAAATGATTTTTCCAAATCACATGAAATTCTAGGAGGTCCCTGACTTTGAAAACTGGACATGGAACAACAGACTGGCCTCAAATAGGAAAAAGAGTACGTCAAGGCTGTATATTGTCACCCTGCTTATTTAACTTATATGCAGAATACATCATGAGAAACGCTGGGCTGGAAGAAGCACAAACTGGAATCCAGATTGCCGGGAGAAATATCAATAACCTCAGATATGCAGATGACACCACCCTTATGGCAGAAAGTGAAGAGGAACTCAAAAGCCTCTTGATGAAAGTGAAAGAGAAGAGTGAAAAAGTTGGCTTAAAGCTCAACATTCAGAAAATGAAGATCATGGCATCTGGTCCCATCACCTCATGGGAAATAGATGGGGAAACAGTGGAAACAGTGTCAGACTTTATTTGGGGGCTCCAAAATCACTGCAGATGGTGACTGCAGCCATGAAATTAAAAGATGCTTACTCCTTGGCAGGAAAGTTATGACCAACCTAGATAGCATATTGAAAAGCAGAGACACTACTTTGCCGACTAAGGTCCATCTAGTCAAGGCTATGGTTTTCCAGTGGTCATGTATGGATGTGAGAGTTGGACTGTGAAGAAAGCTGAGCACCAAAGAATTGATGCTTTTGAACTGTGGTGTTGGAGAAGACTCCTGAGAGTCCCTTGGACTGCAAGGAGATCCAACCAGTCCATTCTGAAGGAGATCAGTCCTGGGTGTTCTTTGGAAGGAATGAGGCTAAAGCTAAAACTCCAGTACTTTGGCCACCTCATGCGAAGAGTTGACTCACTGGAAAAGACTCTGATGCTGGGAGGGATTGGGAGCAGGTGGAGAAGGGGAACGACAGAGGATGAGATGGCTGGATGGCACCACCGACTCGATGGACGTGAGTTTGAGTGAACTCCGGGAGTTGGTGATGGACAGGGAGGCCTGGTGTGCTGAGACTCATGGGGTCGCAAAGAGTCGGACACGACTGAGCGACTGAACTGAACCCTCCAGTGACTAGACAAGACGACGACTCTGGGCAAGGGAGACATGAAAGACCTAAGAGGCAGAATGCAGCAGAGAGGGGTGAGGTCGTGGGGGAAATGCTTTAACGAGAGAGAGCGGGAGGAAGAAAGAGCCACAGGGATGCAGTGACCTTGGGGTCCACTATGGACTGAATGGTTGTGTCCCCCAAAATCACATGCTGAAATCCTAACCCCCAAAGGTTAAGAGGTTAGAAGGCAAGGGTTGAGGGAGGAGATTGGTTATGAGGGTGGGTGACCAATCATCCCTCATGAATGGGGTTAGCACCCTAAGGAAACACGCCATGGGACTCCCTCGCCCCTTCCACCATGTGAGGACACGGTGAGGACCCAGAAGCAGGTTCTCACCTGACCATGTGGGCACCCTGCTCTCGAATCTCCACCATCCAGGACTGAGGGAAGTAAGTATCTGCTGTTTACAAGCCCACATTCTGCAGTATTTTGTTACGCAGCCTGAACAGACTAAGACAAGGTCCTAAGTTCTGACAGCTGGTAAGCCGCATGCGTGTTTCAGATCCTATCCCAGCTATAGGCTGAGATGCTCCACAACCAGCCAGCCATGCAGAGGGAGGGGGCAAACTCCCCACCAGGGCCCTCGAGAAACAAACACAGTCACAGAGCTGGGTCAGAGGGAGGGTCTTGGGTAAAGTGAGAGGCAGGAAGAAGAGGTTGAAAACAGCCCGTATAAGACAGAGAATTACAAAGCAGAGACATCACTTCACCAACAAAGGTTCGTCTAGTCAAAGCTATGGTTTTTCCAGTAGTCATGCATGGATGTGAGAGCTGGACCATAAGGAAGGCTGAGCACTGAAGAATTCATGCTTTTGAACTGTGGTGCTGCAGAAGACTCTTGAGAGTCCCTTGGACAGCAGGGAGGTCAAACTAGTCAATCCTAAAGGAGATCAGTCCTGAATATTCATTGGAGGGACTGATGCTGAAGCTGAAGCTCCAATACTTTTGGCCACTTGATGCAAAGAGCCGACTCAATGGAAAACACCCTGATGCTGGGAAAGATTGAAGAGAAGGAGGTGACAGAGGAGGAGATGGGTGGATGGCATGAGTGACTCAGTGGACAAGAATTTGAGCAAAGTCTGGGAGGTGGTGGAGGACAGAGGAGCCTGGTATGCTGCAAAGAGCCGAGACGACTTAGCAACCAAAGAACAATTTGCCTAAAGACATCCCCCCTCCTCTTCCTAGGGGGTCCTTTCTACACAAGGATGACAATCTGTCTGGAATCCCATGAGGTCCCTGCTCCATAAATGTGAATATGGTCCAACCAGCCCCAGGTCAGCCTCTTCTCTCGCCTGTGTCTCAACCCTAAACAGCACAGCATCAATTACAACCTTCACACTGAAAGCACCAGGTTCAAACTGCTCTCTCAAGTCCATCTGAGAAGCTTTCTAAACAGGTGTCCTGGTCAGCATGTCCCTTGACAGAGAGACCATCAGAGGAGAGCGGTGTTGACCACAGTCAAAGTGGCCAACACACCCACAGCTGCTCCCTGGGTTAAGGTTCCCGTGGGCAGAAGTGAGATCTCGCTGGTCCATCCATTCAGTCTTTCCTCATCACAAAATTAAACTCCTCCTGCCCCAGTACTTGCGAAGTCCACATGCAAAGGCCTGGAGGTCACCCACCCAAACACAGGCCTGAATGCAGCCAGCCCCTCACCCATGCCGTCTGGGCAGAGGGAGTGGGGAGCTCGTGGCGAGCAGTACTCACTGCGGCGGGCCAGGGGGCTGCTGAGGACTGCTTCAGGCAGCAGGCTCCCCGGGGCCCCACTCCGAGAGCAGTGCATGACGCCATCTTCGCAGTAGCTGCAGAAACAAAGGTCACGGCCTCACTTAGAAGGACTCCCCGCCTCCCACAAGGTGCTCTGCCCACTCCAGCCGGGCTCCCATCCCGTCATCCATGTGAAACGCAGCTGCTCACCACACTACAAAACAAGAGGGCCACCAGGGCCTTCTGATCGCCAAACTCCATGGCCTCTTCTCCAGGTAACACGAAGAGTCCAGGAGTCCCTGGGTTCCAGCCAGCTGCTGGGTGGCTTGGGAAAGCGATCATATCTCTAAGCCTCAAATTCCTACTGAAAAAGCCAGGCCTGCCTGCCTAACAGTGTTGTTGCAAGGTCCCGGAAACACCTTGAATATTACAGCCCAGTCGCTCAGTCGTGTCTGACCCTTTGTTACCCCATGAACTGTAGCCCGCCAGGCTCCTCTGTCTATGGAATTCTCCAGGCAAGAATACTGGAGTGGGTTGCCATTTCCTCCTCCAGGGGATCTTCCCAAGCCACGGATCGAACCCTGGTCTCCTACACTACAGGCAGATTCTTTACCATCTGAGCCACCAGGGAAGCCCAGAGGGTGAGTAAGGGATTGAGGGGGTGATGAAAACACTCTGTATCTCGAGTGTGACAGTAGTTACATGATGTACACACTTGTAAGCATCTATAGCTCTGTATACCGAAAAGGAGAAATTTTATTTGTGTGAAGTATATCTCAATAAACAAAACTTTTTCTAAAATTTTTAAAAAATCCGAACGGCAAAAAGGGCATAATCAGGGAAGCTGAGGCTGGATGCATTAGGGCTCCTGATACTATTCTCCCCACTCCAATGTCTGAAATTTCCCAACACCAGGACACTTCGGCTGGTTTCCCTTGTAGACAGTCAGCTTCTTTGAGGCCCACTCTGTGTCTGGTTCATCTTTAGGGCACCATCTCTAGCCTAGCACCCAGGACAGAACCGGTGCCAAGGAGGTGTTTGTAAATGTTCTGTTACAGACTTTTTCTGCAACTGTGATTGCCCTGCTGACACTGACCACGCCCAAGGGCCTGGGTGAAGGACAGCAGGATGTAGGTCTGATCTGGATTTTTTTTTTTTTTTTTTTTTTTTTTTTTTCAAGAAAAGCATGAAGTAAGTGGGGACAGTGATGTGCTCTGGAGGTGATGCTACTAAGGACAATGTTCTTCTGGCTCAAATGCTTTGTTCTGAGAGCACTGACGGGAGGCTGAAGGGGAGGCTGGCAGGGAGCACTCTCATCTCCTGTTCTAGAAAAGGGAAACTGACACCTCATGCAGGGAGTGGGGCTCCACGAGTGACAGCTGGCTTACTGCTCATGACTTACTCCCACCACCAGCCTGAAGCTCCAATGCTGGGCACAGGAAGGCAGACAGAAAGCCTGGGTGATAGCCCAGCTTAGCTCCCAACTCACTGTGCAACGCTGGGCAGGCACTTCCTGCCATGGGCCTCCATTTCCCAGCCCTGCCATTTCCGGGGTCCCCAGTCCCACTGCTCGACTCACCACATGGTGTGATGGTCTGAGAAGATGTCTTCAGGTTGGAAGATCTCGCCGTCGTAGTAACAGGGGCACTGGGCCTTGGGCACACAGGACCCCGTCTCATCCAGGAAGAGCCCCGGCGGGCAGAAGCAGCCCTCCAGACAGACCTCGGTGCATTCCTCATCCGGGTGGGAGAGTGAGCGGCAGGTGAGGTTGCAGGGGGTCCCACACTGCTGGTACACCTGGCCGTGTGGGCAGCTCAGTGCTGGGGGAGAGGGTGGGGCAAGGACAGACTCAGAGGAAACGTTAAGATGAGCAGGACTGTTATTCTAGGACCAGCAGTCCCACCCACTGCCTCTGGGACCCCCAATTATATCTGTATGGTCACTGCCTTATCTTCCTACAGGGAGCAAAAGTGTGTTTTTATGCTCACAATTGTCTGTTCTTTTTTTTTTTTTTTCCTATTTTTTGGCCGCATAGAGGATCTTAGCTCCCCGATCAGAGTTGAAACCCCCTTCAGTGAAAGTGCACAGTCTTAACCACTGGACCACCAAGGATCCCCACAAATGACTGTTCTAATTACAGAAGCACATGCTTTCTCCTCTGTTTAACTAGGGGGACCATGCTTTGGTCTTCTTTGAATTCTCAAAGCCTGGGACAGAGTAGAAATCCTGATAGATTTAAGGGCTGTAAATATCAACCCTGAATACTCATTGGAAGGATTGATGCTGAAGCTCCAATACTTTGGCCACCTGATGCAAAGAGCTGCCTCATTGGAAAAGACCCTGATGCTGGGAAAGATTGAGGGCAGGAGGAGAAGGGGATGACAGAGGATGAGATGGTTGGATGGCATCACCGACTCAATGGACATGAGTTTGAGGAAGCTCCGGGAGTTGGTAATGGACAGGGAAGCCTGGCTTGCTGCAGTCCATGGGATTGCAAAGAGTTGTACACAGCTGAGTAACTGAACGAAAACAATTAATAAAAAAAAAAGACCTGGCAGGGATGGACGAGGGCATTTCTCCCTTGATGATAAAAACAATGACAGCTCCCTTAACTGAGCACCTACTGGATACCCTGCTCTTCACGGGGGTTTTATGCCTTTGGTGCCTCTCGATGAGTGAGACCTCACAATCCCACCACCAGAGGTAAGAAACCTGAAACTTAAGCTTAGTGACCCATCAGGGACCTGCCTTCCAGGAAGAGGCCGAGGCAGGATTTTTTTGCATGTGTGTGGCTACACTGGCTCTTAGTTACAGCATATGGGATCTAGTTCCCAGATCAGGGATCAAATCCAGGCCCCCTGCATTGGGAGCGCTGAGTCTTAGCCACTGGACCACCAGGGATGTCCTAGAGGCAGGATTTGAGCCCAGCTCTCTGTGACAGCCCCAAAGCTCATGCTCTTAACCATTATGCTCTAAAAGAAAACAGTCCCCTAGGAGCTAGGCTTTGGGGATGTGCCAGTCACAAAGAACCAGGGCACTCAAAGCAGGTAGCACCCACCTCCCCATAGCCCTTGCCCTTTCTGGCGTTCTCCCGCATAGAAACGTAAACAGCTAGATGCAGGGAGCCACCATGAGGAACGCCGCCCATGGCAAAGGTCATGATGAAGGAGGCTTCGGCATACGCAAAGGCGGGATCGAGCCTCAGGAAAGCCCCTGTTCCCGAGCATCTACCCCCAAAACCAGAGTCTGCCTACTTTACTGTTTCATGCTCTCACCTACACCTCTGACTTTACGGGGGGCTGTTCCCCACCAGCTCTCTCGGAGAAGGAGTAAACTTGCAGCTCCAGTCAATAAGAATTCCTGGGCGTGACAAGGGTGTCTCAGGTCAAACCTCTCTGCTGGCAGGCTAACTTGTGTGACAGGATTATCCACACTCCTGCCACTATGCACATGATTGTTTACTACCTCTCAACCATAAACAGCACAGAGAGTTTGGAGTATTTTGAAAGTCTTAATTAGCATAGGGCTTTTCTCATTGTTAGACACCTGGGAATATATTAATCAATGTATTTGGAATATAGAAAAGGAAATATAGTAGTTTTTGATGTTAGCAATACTAGACTTTTTGAGTTAATGAATTTTCTCTTTTGTTATAGATCACTGTACTTTGTTATAAATCACTGTGTCCTTGCTATGTAAAAATGTAACTTTATCACTATCTTAAGACTAAATAGATCTTAAGGGGAACATTGATGAAGGGTTTTCATTTGTTGGGCTGATGTGTGCTGCTAAATCTCCATACTCCCTGCCCTTATAATGAATATAACTAGCATATAGGAGAAATAAGTATTAACCTTTAAGATTAATCATGTTAACCTTAGGTTAAATAAATTCCTTTCTTAGTTGTAACCCACTACACCCTCACCCTATAGGAATGCAACTTTATCTGGTACCTTCAGAGGGTGGCGCCTGGTTTAAGAAAAAACACCCCTGGAAAAAATAAGTTTTCTGGTTAACTGACCGTTATCAGAAAGAAGGGGTCATAAAATGTCAGCAGGCCTCATGGCCAGAAGATGATGTAAAACCCCTAAGACCTTTTTTTATACATTTATGTGAAGAACGTGATTTTGATAAAGGTCAGGACTGTTGACCTCCGTGTGACTTTAAAATTTCCATTTGTCTCTATGTGTAACAAAAGGTATATAAGCAAACCTGAAAATAAAGAAAACAGATCAGTTTCTGGAAAGACTGATTCCCCCGTGTCGTTCTTTCTTGTTCTCCATTTTTCTGGCTGAATTCCCATCTGGAGCGTGGGTGCTCGTCAAGCCTGCTAATTTTGCCCTGGCACTTAAATTCCACACGAGAGGGAGCCCAAGGTGGGGCACCCCCCGATATTCAAGTGGGCGCCGGTGGCCTACGTAGGTGGTGCAAGCTTCTTGTCTCAAAGCTTTATTGGTATCCCACGTAAACCAAGTAATTCAGCCTCTTTTTCTCCACTAATATTTCCTACTACACTATCCTTTTCTAATCTCTCTATATATCTATAATTAAATAAGTTCTTTCCTAGGACGCCAACTCTGTCCCCACTTCAAATTACCCTGGATCTACCAGGGCTGGACCCCGGCAGCTAAGAGAGTGGGCGCTGAAGACCAAGTTCCCGGGCTCAAGTCCCAGCCATGCCTCTAGTCAGCAGTGTCCTCACTGGAATATAAAAATAGCATCCAGCTGGGTGGCTGTGAAGGCTAAGGGAGTTTCGAGTCATGCCTGGCAGGTGGCGACTGTCTGCCGCTTTCCTGCCTTCGTGAGAAAGGGGAAACGCAGCCCGAGCTCTGCAGGCTCCACACCTAAGAGGCCCTGGCACTGACGGGTCCCAGCCAGGATTCAGCCCGCTGTCTGAGCTCACGGTCCTCTCACAAGCTCCCCGATGATGGAACTCTTGACTGTTGTGGGGTGAGGGAGGTTGATGTTAAGAGGCACTTGGCTCTTTCAAGATGCTTTCTCATTGTGGATCAGCTGTCATCCAAGAAATAAGAAGCTCACCCTGAGGACACTCCTCCCAGGATCATAGAACCTGTTGCTCCCTGTTAGAAGCCATTTCTCCAGCAGAAACCTGCTGGCTGTGTCCCAGGGAAGCTGTAAAGGGAAAGCCTGGTCATGAACCTCAGAGATGTCCAAGCTGGGGTGCCTTCCCACCTACAACTGCCCTGGGTGGGCATGGTGTTTGAGGGAAGCTGGGAGGGGAGGGGGACTAACTGTCTAACCATGTTAGACAGACTTTTTTCCAAACCAGCAGAGATATTGGGTCATCCAATGAATATTTAGAACAAAGGTGGATTAAGATGGGACGTGCATACGTGATTCGCTGAGTTGTGCCCAACTGTTTGCGACCCCATGGACTACAGCCCGCCAGGCTCCTCTGTCCATGGGATTTCCCAGTCAAGAATACTGGAGTGGGTTGCCATTTCCTTCTCCAAGGGGATCTTCCCAATCCAGGAATCGACCCTGCATCTCTTGTGTCTCCTGCATTGGCAGGTGGATTCTTGACCGCTGTACCACCTGGGAAGCCCTAAGATGGGACAGGTTGGGTTCCAAAGATGGGTGTTCCAATCCACTGAACCTATGGCTGTAAGGGCACATTTCACCCAATCAGAAGGAGTTAGGGCTGAGAAGGCTTTTTCCTCTGAGAAGCCAGCTCAGCCGTGTTAAATGTCTCCTTCTTCCCCAGAAGTAACATCATTTGTTTAACACGTGTTGACTGTGTGTCCACGGCATGGGGTGTGGGAGGGGCTGTGCTAGGCTGGGGGATGCAGAGATGGTAAGACTTGGTCCCTGCCTGCCAGGAGCCTGGGGTCTTGTCTTTCCAAAGGAAACACAACCAATTTCCAAAGGGAAAAAAAAAAATGTGCTTTTCAGGACTCTCCTGATAGCACCTTGTAAAGCAGCTACACAATCAGATCTTGCTCCATGAGAGTCCCCAGTGGGTATGGCCTATTCTTGGGGACAGAGTTAGTTGTTTAGGGATTCTGATCATTTCTCAGGAAGGGAAAACGAGGTGCAGGATGGAGGAGGAGCCCAGGCATCCTGCCCCCCCTTCCTCAGGCCGCAGAGGGACAACCCAGGGCCACCTGGCTGGTTTTCTCTGGTTCAGCTCATAGAGACAGATCCCTCTTGTCCTTAAAAGTCTTCAGGGACAGGGTCTGCCCTGGTGGTCCAGTGGTTACAAATCTCAGTGGTCCACTGAGCTCATGTGCCCCAACTGGAAAATCCATGCACCATGGTGAAAGATCCTGCCTGAGACAAAGAAGATCCCAAAGCAACCAAATAAATATTTTTAAAAAGACTGACATAGCCTAGATAAATAAATTTTTCTTTTAAAGTATCAGGGACGGGGTCTTCCCACCACCTGCACTTCCTGCCATGTCACGAGGCCTTGGGAGCCAGGAAACTCAGGTCAGTGCCTGCTGCTGTGGGGTCGGCCCATCCCCTTTTTGTTCTGTCCTGGGTGGGGGTTAAGAACAGCCGCTCCTAAGAGTTTAAAGACTATTTGGGTAAGCCCTTGGCATTCTGGGGGGCTGTCCTAAAGGAGGAAATCCCTGGGGCGGTTCAGCACAGGGATAATGCGTCGTGTCTAACATCGGCGGACAATCGCAGTGGCAGGGACAGTGAAGGGACAAAGGAGGTGATACAGCAGCTAATGCCACTCGGGAACTGTGGGCAGAAAAGCACGGGAGACCCCTGTAAGTTAGCGATGACTCAGGAGGCAGGTTTGCTTAACCACAGAACCAAGCAGGCTTGCTTAGCAACAAAACCGTGAGAGAAACAGGAGACTAGCCTCCAAACAATGAAACAGTGGTGGCATGGAAGCCACATCCTGCCCAGTGAGCTCAGTAAATTAATGATCCCTAGGACATGCTCTCTGCACCCAGTGAAATAATAATTTGTGGACCCAGCTTGACCATGTAGGGACAAGAAAACTCACCTGCTCAACCTGGAGCAGGAGCTGATGATGGAAGCAGGACGTCTACTCAAGAAAGACAGAGGTCTTCTCCCCCCTCCCCACTTTTCCTTTGATTATAAAACTGTAGCCCAGTAAGTTCTCAGGATGTGGCATTTCTCACCCACCCACTTGTACAACCCCACAAGTGTCCTTTTCTAATAAATCACTTCTTATCTACCACTTTGCCTCTCGCTGAATTCTTTTCTGCCCTGAGATATAAACAACTGTGGTACTGGAGCTCTTTGGAGCTCACGAAAGAACACCAAACTGTTTTAAAAACTTATTCACAGACACCACTTACTCCAGATCATGTCTCCCAGTTTCTAAACAGCAAACGCTGATAAGGGTTTTGGAGGGTGAAGTGAAGGGCTTGAAGCAAGTTGCCAGTGAGGTCTCAGCCTCAGTTCTCCTGGTGGCTGGCCTGTGACCTTGTGACACCCCAGGGATGGCAGGATGGGGGCACAACTGCACACATCTAAACACTTCTTCCTTTCCATCCTCACTTTGTGTCTGTTTTCTCTTTTTTTGTAAGGTTGCTTAAAATCAAATCACACTTAAACTCATTTTTATAAGGTCGCTTAAACTTGGCTCATTTAATCCCAAATAATGACACTTTTGGAGCCCCTAAATCTAAACTCCTCTTCAAATATGCATTATTAAGTCCTTTTACTGTTTTTTGTAGTTCCTATTTTCCTGTTTCTAACAGAACCACTAACATTTATGTCTTCAAATACATCTACTTCACCCTATAAATCAGTGTCCACTAGACCGTATCCTCCTTCAATGCCTTCACTTCTACATCCCTACTATTATTCCACCATCAGAAACAACTTTTCTCCATCAAGAAAGTGCCTTTTTTAAAGCCTGGTCAAGGGGATGCATGTACATGCTAAGTCACTTCAGTTATGTCTGACTCTTTGCAACCCCATGGACTGTAGCCCACCAGGCTCTTCTGTCCATGGGATTCTCCAGGCACGAATACTAGAATGGGATTCCATGCCCTCCTTCAGGGGATATTCCCCACCCAGGGAGTTCCCCACCTCCAGGAAGCCTCCCTTGGTTGCCCCTGCCTTAATCTAACTATGCTCTTGCTCAGTGTGACAGGCACCTAGTAAGGGAGGCAGTGTCCATCTCTGCCTCAAACAGGAAGGTCCAGGCCCTACAGCACTGTGGCTGCCTGGCCACGCAGGGCACCAGGCAAATGTTTCCAGAGCAACAGTACCAACCAACCAGGGACCAGAGTGCGGGGCACACATGAGCTCAGATGCCGGGCCTTTAACAGGGCCGGAGAGGCTCTCAGATCGTCTGGGGACAATGACTTTATTCTACTTTACATGACTTCACACAGTGCTGGAGCTGTGGGCGGGACTGCTCCGAGGTTTACCTGAAGTTATAAGCAGAGGACGGGCTTCCTAGGTGGAGCTAGTGGTAGACCCTCCTGCCAATGCAGGAAACCTAAGAGATGCAGGTTCGATCCCTGGGTCAAGAAGATCCCCTGCAGGAGGAATTGGCAACCCACTCCAGCATCCTTGCCTGGAAAATTCCATGGACAAAGGAGCCTGGCAAGCTATATAGTCCATAGGATCACAAAGAGTTAGACATGACTGACCACACATGAGGAGGAGGATCAAAGAAGAATATATCCACAGTCATCTCAGAAAGTTATTAAAATACTCCTTTTCCCAGTTACACTTATCTGAGGCCAGATATTCATGCAAAGCGCTGCAAAGAGTCAGACACAACAGAAGCAACTTAAAGAAGTGAAAGTGAAAGTCACTCAGTCGTGTCTGAGCGACCGCATGGACTATACAGTCCATGGAATTCTCCAGACCAGGATACTGGAGTGGGTAGCCTTTCCCTTCTCCAGGGGATCTTCCCAACCCAGGGACTGAATCCAGAAGTGACTTAGCACGCACACATATAAGCAGAGGACTGGTACCTGCCTCTCCCCCACTGCTTCATCAGACCCTCCAGGTATGCAGGAACCCATGGGCATCTGGGACCCACTCGTTCCTCACCCCCACCCTACGTGTATCCCACACTAGGTAGCAGCCTCAGAACCCAGGCAGGGACCCCAGTCCCACTGCCCTGTCCTTCCAGAAAATGGGAAGGGTGAGGGATGGGAGATACCCTGGGCTCCTTTCCCAGTGCAGTAAAGCAGAGACAGTGCTCTGACCTGGCCCAGAGCAGAGGGCATCCCAGCAGATCCCGCTGGCTGGCCTGGAGGGGCAGCAGACGGGAGGACACTCACCACAGAAGCTGGGCTCCCGCCACCCGACGTGCACGCCCCTTCGGGCGCAGGCCGCCGCGTAGTTGGCCACCGCGTCGCACAGGCAGTCTCTGCCATTGGAGCAGGCGCACACGTCGAAGCGGCAGTTGTGCAGATAGGGCAGCGGGCCCACGGCGCTGTGGCAGGCCTCGAACTTGGGGGACGTCAGGATGGCGCAGGCCTGGTCTGCGAACTTGGCTGTGGGGAAAGGAGGGGCGTGTCCAGACCGTGTCCAGACCGCGTCCAGACCACGCACAGGCGCACGCACCCAAGACCAAAACTTGCCCCCGCCCCCACCAGGCTGAGCCAACAGCAAAAACAGCTTCTCTCTGGTCTGGGAACCATGGCGATTTTTCTTCCGCAGCCAATATTCTTTTTTGATCGGCTTCAATACACAATCAACTGCATTTTCCAGAGAGAAACCGCTCCCTGATGCAAGCTTGGCATCAGTTGGGAAAGGGCGTGCAGTTGATGTAGGCCCCAGATGCTGGGGCCGACCAATCTGCGGATGGCCACCCCTGCATCTATCTTCCGGTAATGTAACTGCTGCTGAGACAGACTGAGAAGGTCCAGGGGAAGAACTGTGGACTATTTTCTTTTCCAGGGTGTGGCCCACAGAAGGTGCTCAATAAAGAGACTTTGAAGAATAAATGATCCAGATAATCAAATGCTGAGGATGAAAAGACAGACCCACCAGCTCCAACCCCCTCACCAGGGATGGGCACAGTGTTCAGGAAACGCACTGGAACAAGGGGGATCTCAAGGGTTTGGGGGCCTCCTCCCCCACGGTGGGCGCTCCATCCCTGGAATGCACTGGAACTCGGAGATCTCGGGGCTCACGTACTCAGGCGCGGGTTGAGGCTGCAGGGGTCACTGGGCTGCTCCTGCAAGTCCTCACAGTCTGCGCGCAGCTTCCAGGAGTTTCCGAAGTGCTCCACCAGGGGCTCGACCAGGCCCGCGGACGTCAGGAAGTCGTCCCTCTGGTTGCCGTTGTAATTCCCGCACAGCCCGCACGTCCTCCCCGCGTAGACCGGTGACAGCTGCGGGGGACAGACCACGTGGAGCAGCCGCCCCAGCAGCCACAGCTTCCCTGCCCTCGTGAGATGGTTTTCATCAAAACGGTCCCCCGGAGGGGGGGAATAAATATGAATTTAACACACCACAGCTAAGCCCTGGGCTGCCAAAGAAACTAAAAACCCCAAGTGTGGTATCTGTTAACCAGTTCCCAGTAGTTCCTCCTGCTCTTAAATCTTTAGAATCAAAGCCCTGTCCTCTAGGAAGCAATTCAGGGATGATCCCCTCACTTAAAGACGAGACACTGAGACCCAGAGAGGGATAGCAACTCACCTGAGGTCACAGAATTGGGCCCAGCGATGGGCGGAGCCCTGCCACCCTGGCCATCAGAGGACATGGCCGGGGAAACAGTGCAAAGCTAGCCCCCCCTTTCTTGCACACTTATCTCTGTCACACACGTGAGAGAAGCAGGCTGAGTGTTTATGGCCCAAGTTTTCTCAGAACATACACTGAGTGACAAAAAAAAAAAAATATATATATATATATACTCCTTCCTAGCGTCTAGATTTTGACTCAAGTCACTGGGCATCTTTGAGGAAAAAAGGCCACGAGTCTAAGAGGACCCCAGGGGTTGTGGTCATGATCCAAAGAGGTGGGTGGTGGGGATCAGCAAGGACCCAGGGGCAGCCTGCGAGGGGACCAGGAGGGGTGCAGGCCACTGGCATGTGCTCATTCTTGATGCTTCTGAGCCTGGGGTGTGCGTTCACGGGCGACGTGGGGGTCCACAGTACAGCTGGAGTCATCTGCCCATCTCTTTTCGGGGGGATCTTAGTTCAAACTGGAGCAGAGGCCCAGGCCCACTGGTGGCCGTGACCCCTGTTCTGCAATTTGCATGAATGCTCAGTCGCTTCAGGCGTGTCTGACTCTTTGTGACCCCATGGACTGTAGCCCGCCGGACTCCTCTGTCCATGGGATTCTCCAGGCAAGAATGCTGGTGTGAGCTGCCATGCCTCTTCCAGAGGATCTTCCCACCCCAGGGATTGAACCCGAGTCTCTTATGTCTCCTGCAATGGCAGGAGGGTTCTTTACCACCAGAGCCACCTGGAAGCCCCAGAGTTCGATTGTGGCTTCGGGACCGCCTGTGTTCTGACACCCGGACAGGCTGGCTCTACACGGTCATCCCTCGGAACCCCTTCCAGCTTCCAGCTCCAGCTCAACAAGACTCAGGATGAACAGTCTCGTGAGGGTTTCGGGCTCATGCATGTGGATAATGGACCCAAGTTAATATCATTCAGAAAAAGGAAGATGGAGTAACGCTTCCTTGTTTGCTTGGCAAACAGCAAGCGTTGGCAGGTCAGGCAGCAGCCCTTCCCTGACCTCCCACTGAACACGTGGGTCCTCCCCTCCGGCTCTCCCTGGCGCTCCCCTGCTGTATCTCTCCTCCCCCTGGATGTATCACCTCCCAACGTGAGACACGGTTTCCTTGTCGGTTCTGCTTATTGTCCGTTCCCCTCCATTAGAATTTAAACGAAGCCAGGACTCAGGTCTGTTTTGTGTCACTGCTGCAACCTCGACGGTGTGCTCAGTGAGTGAATGGCTGGACAGTGTCTGGACGGATTTATGAGTGAGCCAGGCGCTCCTCTGGACGCCAGCCCCGGCGAAGCTGGGGAGGCGCCTGTCCCCTCGTCCACATCCCAGCATCGTCTCTCTTCCCTCCTGGTTCTCAGGCCCCCAGGCCCTCAAGCTCCCCCTGTTCACCCACCAGGCCTGCCTTCTCCACCATCCCCCGCTCTCTACGACTGTCTGCTTCCGTCCCTGGGGCTGGTCTCGGAGGCTAGCTCAGCAAAGGGTTAGGAGGGTGGACGTGTCCGTGGAAGCCAGGCCTACACTGTCCAGGATCGGGGACTTGGGGAGAGTGTGCCGGCTATTTGCTGTTTGGAATAAATCTCAGGGGCACTTCTGACCAAGTGAAAACTGTCAGAACCCTTTCTCCTCCCGCTCTAAGGCCGAGCTGGGCCTGCCTCATAGCCAGCACGGCCCCGCTGCCTGGACGGCAGGATTCATACCGCAGCCAGGGAGCCACTGGCAGCTTCTCTTTCGCCCCACCTCATCCCACTGCCTTGGTGGGGAGCAGGGGTCCCCAGCCGCCGCTCCCAGGTGTCCTGACACCAGCCGGTGCCCTCCACTCGGCGGTCCCCACAAACCCGGGGTCAGCATGGGAACGCGCTCCCTCACACACACCGAAACGCCTAGGACATTCCCCAGGCCGGGGTCACCTGCCTGTAGTCTTGACCAGTGAAGGCCTCTTCTCTTTCATCAAACCCACCAAGCCCGGCCCCAGAGATAACCCTGCACCCCCTCCCCACAGAAGCAAGTCCGCCTTCTCTCCTCAGAGGAGACAGAAGGCAGAGGAGCTTCGGGGAGGAGGTCAGCCGCCCAAGACCTTGGTCAGCGCCCAAGCCGCCCATGGGCCTGCTGAAGCGGGGTGGCGGGGTGCCTCACAGATCAAGAGTGCCCTCCCTGTGCGGAGGGAAGTGCCTGAGAAAGTGGGGGAGTTAACGGGGCTGCCTGCCTTGATGACCGGGGTGTGGGAGACCTGAGTTCTGCTCACTCTGTAACCAAATGCCTGTGAGTCACTGTCCTGCTCCAGAAATGGGCGGATCTTTATTTCCAAATGTACCTGAGGGTTTGATAAGATCTCTAAGATTTTCATGTTCTTCTTTTTTAAGTTGTTGGGTGAAGGCAACTTTTATTTTTTATTTATTTCTCTATGTGTGTGCCATCACTCAATCATACCCAGCTCTTGGTGACCCCATGGACTGTAGCCTGCCAGGCTCCTCTGTCCATGGGATTCTCCAAGCAAGAACACTGGAGTGGGTTGCCATTTCCTACTCGAGGGGACCTTCCCAACCCAGGGATCGAACCAATGTCCCTTGCGTCTCCCGCACTGGCAGGCAGATTCTTTACTACTTACTTTTTACTACTGAACCACCATGGAAGCCCTTTACTGATTTATTATTTATTTATTTGGCTGCTCCAGGTCTTATTTGTAGCATGTGGGATCTAGTTCCCTGACCAGGGATTGAACCTGGGCCTCCTGTATTGGGAGGACAGAGTTTTAGCCACGGGACCACTAGGGAAGTCTCAAGATTTTCATGCTCTATAGTCTTAGTACTCACAGCTTTATTTTTTTATAAAAGAAAAAAAAAGGTGTTGATTTGGAACTCTCTCAGGGACTTGAAGAGAAAGAATATGACATCACAAGGATGGAGGGCACCAGGATGTCCTCAGGGATACCCCAGATGCCCATCACAGGGTCATACAGAGGCCTGGGGAACACTGGCCCCCTAGATGCCAAAGGGGGCCCTCCAGAGATTTTAATATATCCAGGGCAAGGGTTCTCAAAGTGCGGTCTTGGGACCTGTGGGATGGCGTGGTCCTGGAGGCCCTTTCAAGAGGTCCATGCAGCCAAAACCATTTTCCCATGGCTTTTTCCCTCTCGTTCTCTGTGAGTGTGCAGTGGAGTTTTTCAGGGCCTACGTGACACATAACACTGCAGAAATCAACAGGATTCCAACTGTCTTCTGTCAAGACAGCCATTAAAGAAATTTGCAGACACATAAAACGTTGGTATTCTCACTCCTTAACTTTGTTTTGGAAAACAGATTTTTTAATCTTTACTATTAATATGTAGTGACATCACTATTGGTATTTTTTAATGAATTAACAAGGGTCTCTGATTTAATTTCTAATCTGGTAAATATCACTAGATAAGTGAAAGTGTGAATTGTTCAGTCGTGTCTGACTCTGCAACCCCATGGATTGCAGTTCTATCCATGGGATTTCCCAGGCAAGAACATTGGAGTGGGTTGTCATTTCCTTCTCCAGGGGATCTTCCCAAACCAGGGATCAAACCCAGGTCTCTCACATTGCAGGCCGGTTCTTTGTGAGCCACAAGGGAAGCAATAGAATACATCAATAGATAAAACCCCCTTAGAAGATCTCAGCACCTTTGGTAAAACTTAAGAGTGCAAAGGCATCTAAAGACGTCAAAGTGAGAAGCACGGGTCTAGTGGTGGTGACCCTGCTCGGGTAGCTGATCGGGGTTGCAGTCCTGGGCACGTCTCCTGGCTCCCATGAGTCTTGCTTGCTTTGTTTATGAAAAAACAGTGACAGTACCTTCTGGGGAAATTTTCACAGCAAAACACGGATCTGGAAGCCAGCTCTGTGAAATATACGGATCCCTATCCAAGAGTGACTCTAAGAACACAGAGAGCAGTTGGAAGTGACCCCCAGGCTGCCAAGCCCCTGGATGGGGGTGAGGGGGTTTGGATCTGGCAGCTCCCAGAACAATCCTTCACAGGTAGTGGGTACATGACCCAGGTCTTCGCTGTGAGTCCCACAGCAGGCGCCCCAGGGAACACCCTCTGATCACAAGCCTTGTTGCAGTTAGGAGCCTTAGCAGTAAACCAGCTGCCCACCACCGCCCCCAACCCAGCCCTGCAGGGAGCCCACCGAGGCTGGAAACCCTCGGAGGACCAGAGCCCGGCACCCAGGAACTCCCAGGGCGAACAAGGGCATCCAGACAGCAATCACCAGCCTCTCATACACGAGAAAGGCCTGCTCCTCTCTCTGGGGGCTCCAGGCGGGTGCGGGGAGAAAGGAATTCCCCTCCCACCCTCGAGCTCCCTCAGAGCACAACAGGGGCTTTGTGCGGTCCGGCTGCCAGGAGGACGCCTACCTTCAGCAGCAGCCTCCCGCGGCCGTCCCAGTCTATCTGCAGGTCCTCCCCGAAGCTGAGGTGCAGGGAGGCCGTCACAGTGTGCTGGATCCAGAGGTCACCTGGAACCAAGCAAGGTCGGGATTCAGGCTTGGGGTACGGCCAGGGCAGAGGGCAGCAGGCAGATGGGTTGTAGAGAGAGGTGGACTTTGTCACAGAGGACTGTGGCAACGAAAGCAGTGAATTAGGGGGCAGCTGGGTGGTGGCCATGAGGCTTACAGAAGGGCTCAGAGGAAAGGTGGATCAGGGTGGGTGCAGGGCAAACTGGGCTCCACGTTGAAGAAGGTGCCTCTGCATCCCTCCGGTAGCCTGCCATTTCCCATACTGCCACGAGGGGGCAGTAGAGGCTCCTGCATCCTTAGCTTATGCACATGCCCTGAGCCGGGATGGGTTTTTCACTGAATCTCTTCTAACCCCTTTATCATTCCCTGGGCTGTGGCACATGCTTCCGGGTTGAGTAACCCAGTCCTCACCGCTGAGCAATGCTGTGAGCAAAGCTAAACCTGCAGTTTTCTCTGGAGACGACGTAGGAGGCACACCTCTTATCCTAGGGAACACCGCATCTCATGGGAGACACACAGCATTAAGCACACACAGACAAGCTGTGGACCCACTGGCCCAAGTTCACCCACTCTGTGCAATATGGGGATGCTGAGCCATGGGGCGGCCAGTGGTCATAAAGAAGAGGTGCAGGGTACAGGAGCCCCTTTGAGAGTGAAGGTTGGAATCACGCTGTGGGTAATGGTACACTGCCGCCTGGCAAAGTCACTGAGCAGGGAGCTTTTCCCAGAGGTCACGGGGTCACGTGGCTTTGCCCCATGATGTCCTGGGGTCTGACCCATCACCAGCCACCCCGCCATCATTCAGCTCATCCTCCTTCTCCAGGAAGACTTCCTTTCTTGCAGCATAAATTCAGACACCAGCCTGTCCTCCAACAACAGCACTCCTTCACATTCTCACAGAAGAGGCGGCAGTGAGGGGTGGGGGCGCTGAGGGCGAGCTGGGTGGGGGGCTCCAGGCGAGGAGGGCGCCCACCTTGAAGGAGGGGAATCTGGACATCCTGGCCATCCAGGGCGACTCCACCCCCGTGCTTCAGCTTCAGGAGGCCGTGGTGCGGGCTGGGCAGGCGGACAGTGACGGAGCGGGTGCAGACTGCATCAGGGTCGTCGGCACACTGCCGGGGGGGGGGGGGGGGGGGGGGGGGGCGGGGGGGGGGCCCCCCCCCCCCCCCCCCCCCCC
>SJYT01022547.1:225088-237110 GCA_006410635.1 Cephalophus harveyi
CCCCGGGGGAGACAGGGGGAGGGGAGACGGGGTGTCCCAGCAGGACCCCTGGGGGGACAGGGGAAGGGGAGAGGGGGTGTCCCAGTGGGGGGCACTTCCTGGGTTTCTCCCCACCACGGTCTAGAAAGGGGCCCCACAGGAGGACTCTACTCAGGCCCCACTCCTCTGGCCATGGGAGGTCAAGGCCCAGTGGGCCAGTCCTGAGCCTCAGGGAGTGAAGTCACACCCAGGGAGTCACACCCAGGGAGTGAAGTCACACCCAGGGGGCTGGGCTGCGGGGGGTGGTGACGCTGGGTGGTGACGCTGGGTCAGAAGCCAGGGTGAGTTCCAGCTCTGGGCTCTGGGCTCACTGTGGCTCCCAGCTCTCCCCACTGCCTCCCTGGGTTCTGCTCTGCTGGGGTCAGAAGCCTTTCTCTGCACTGTTATCATGGAGGCTCCCCCTAGCCAAGAGAGTCCCTGAGGGCAAGAGGGCAGAAAGCCAGAGGGCAGAGGGGCCAGCAGTCCAGGGGCCGGGATGCTGTCCTCACCCCCTGCCCAGCCGAGGGGCAGCTCTCAGGCCTCCTCATGGGCAAACCCCTGCTGGGACTTCAGCGGGGCCCGTGGGGGCCCAGGACGCCATCTGCCCACTATCTCACCACCACCTGAGCCAGCTCCCAGCCAGGCTGACACAGCTAGGGGTGGCAGCGAGGACTCCCCAGCATCACCCTGTAGCCCCAGCCCTCAACTTGCCCTGGATCCAACTGCTATTCTGTCCTCCCCAGGCCCCGGATCAGCCCATGGTGCAGGGCGAACACACCTGGACCACAGACCATCTGTGGGGGGAGGGGGGCTCTGCCATCATCTCCAGTGATGCCTGCTGCCCCGCCCCACTCAGGGCATCCCCATCTTGGGGCCCACAATGGCCCCACTGAAGCCCAAGCGGTATCTGGAGTCCTTCCCAGCCCCCCTCTCCGCGTCCCCTCTCCACCTTCTCCTCTACAGATAAATAACCAGGGACACATGCCATGGCTCTTTCACAAAGTGGGAGCCCTCCTTCCCGGCCCTGTCACCTCCAGCCTGCAAACCGCAAAGACTCATCCTCCATGGCACGGATCTGCTCCGCACCCCAAGTTCCCCCTAACTGGGCCCTTCAGCTCCATCTCCAGGGGCTGATGCTGGGCCCTGTCACACAGTCAGGAGTCCCCAAAGGCCTAAGGCGGCGGGGGGCGGGGGGGGGGTGCCAGCTGCCCACCTGTCAAAGACCAGGCTTATCAGCCCCTGACTACCACCTCATGCCTATATCTGCACTGAAAGGCACAGTGGGCATGGGGCGGGACCCCAACTTGGGGTCCAGGTGTGGACCTGCCCTTGGAAGTCAGGGGGAGGGCAAGTAGCCCCCAAACCTCCATTAAAACCCTTTATCAGAGACTTCCCTGGAGGTCCAGTGGCTAAAACTCCACTCTCCCAGGGCAGGGGGCCGAGGTTCCATTCCTGGTCAGGGAACTAGATCCCGCACGCCACAACTAACACCCAGCACAGCCAAATAAATCAATATTTTTTTAAAAATAAACAACAGAGTTGGGAGGGCTTCCAGATTGGTGAGCTTATCTACACTCAGGAGGTGGTGACCCCCGTTCCACGGGGAAAGAAGCTCCTGGGCTCAGGACCTTTCCAGAGCTTGCCCTGTGTACCTCTTATCTAGCGTTTGTATCCTTCATTTTTGTAATAAACTGGTAATAGTAAGTGTAGTGTTTGCCCAAGTCCTGTGAGCCATTCTAGCAGTTACCATGGCTGGCATCAGAAGTAGGGGCGCTTGGTTGCAGACCTTCACCTCTGGGTTCTGCACTAGCCCCAGGTAGTCAGGCTCAGAAACGCAGTGAAGTGTAGGGCACCCAGGTGGCGTCCAGTAAGTCAGAGAATTGGCTGTTGTGGGGAAAACACGAATGCATGGTGCCAGAACTGTGAGCAGAAACAAGTCATGACTTCCCACTGCACTGCCCCCCAAGAAGGGCATGAATAAGGGGTCACTCTTTGTGGAAGTCAGAGCATAACGGGCAATGATTAGGGGCAAGGGTGGGCAAGGGTCACCCCGGCTGATTGCAGCCAAGCTGGAATTCCAAATCCACAGGTGTCATGAGAAAGCCTTTTTAAAAAAGATACTTGTTTATTTGGCTTCATCGAGTCTCAGCTGCGATGCGTGGCCTTAGTTGCTCCGCAGCATGTGGGATCTTACTTCCTCGACCAGGGATCAAACACACATCCCCTGCATTGCAAGGCAGATTCCTAACCTGGACCGTCAGGGAATCCCGAAAAAGCCTTTCTGAAAGGGATTTTTTCAGGTGCTGTCATCATTCCACAAAGTGACACAGTCCTGTGCATCACAGGTCTTGGCCCCGTCACAGGGAAATGGGTAGGAATGCTTCCCCTAGCCTCTCTCTGTCTCCTCAAGAGCACTCTAATCTGAGTGAGAAATTGGACTTGCCTTACCTCTGACAATGCCCAGGAAAAGAAGGGTCAATGAGAGACTCCACAAACATTCAAAAGCAAAACCTTGGGGCCTGAATCTACTCCTCCGATCTGATTTCCTGCTCTGAGCTCCCCTGATGGGCATCCTTAAGTTTCCCAGGAATCAGAAGTCTGAATATTGTATTTAGCTTATCTCCTTGGTACAACTGAGGGATGGGGCTGCCTCACAGGAAATCCAGGAACACAGCCATGCTGGAGAACCGTGAGCCCGGGGGGCTGGAGGAGGAGCCGAAAGGACGGGCTGCACAGTGACACTCAGCCAAGCCCTGCCCACAGGTTCCCGAGAAGACCAAGTTCTGCCAAGAGCACACCCAAAACATTCCCAGCCACTTGGTCAGCAAAAGGCAGCTGGACATGCCACTGGCCACCACTGGACGCAGCAGGTGGGCAATAAAGGTTTGGGTCATCTCCCGAAACTTCCAATTAGCTTGATTTCATGGGGATCCTGGACACGTACGCATGCGTGCACTCACGCGCACGTGTGTGTGTGTGTGTGTGTGTGTGTGTGTGTGTGTGTGTTAGGGGGCTGGAGGAGGAGCCGAAAGGACGGGCTGCACAGTGACACTCAGCCAAGCCCTGCCCACAGGTTCCCGAGAAGACCAAGTTCTGCCAAGAGCACACCCAAAACATTCCCAGCCACTTGGTCAGCAAAAGGCAGCTGGACATGCCACTGGCCACCACTGGACGCAGCAGGTGGGCAATAAAGGTTTGGGTCATCTCCCGAAACTTCCAATTAGCTTGATTTCATGGGGATCCTGGACACGTACGCATGCGTGCACTCACGCGCACGTGTGTGTGTGTGTGTGTGTGTGTGTGTGTGTGTGTGTGTTAGTCACTCAGTCATGTCTGACTCTTTGCGACCCCATGGACTATAGCCTACCAGGCTCTTCTGTCAATGGAATTCTCCAGGCAAGAATACTGGAATAGGTTGCCATTCCGTTCTCCAGGGGATCTTCCCAATCCAGGGACTGAACACAGGTCTCCTGCACTGCAGGCAAATTCATACTGTCTGAGCCACTGGAGAAGTCAACCCACAGGGCAAGTACGAAACAGAGGTCAGGCAGTTGTGAGTTTAATTCAGTCTGTGAGTTGTGAGTTTGTCTCTATCTTATAGCAGCTGTGTGACTCTGGGTGAGTTACTTGACCTCTCTGAACCTGTTTCCTCTTTTGTAAAATGAGAATAAATTGCACCTGCCTCATAACGAATAGAAAACGTCATGTAACTGACCGAAAAGGGAGACGCATCAGGAGAAGAGCCAGGGTCATGGCGGGGGGCAGCTGGAGGGGAGGAGGCAGAGGGAGATCTGAGCAGACAAAATTTGCTGTAGATGGAGTTGGGGCTAAACAGAGGAGAAAGTAAAAGGCAGAGATTGTATTGAAACTTTTCCTAAATGGAAAAGTTTCCAGGGTGGAGACAGGGTAGGAGAAATCACTGGGTGGCCTGGTTTTTCTGGCTTTTGTGGTGCTGCGCTCAGGCGCTCAAACATGTCCGACTCTTTGCAAGCCCATGGACTGCAGCCCGCCAGGCTCCTCCGTCCATAGGATTCTCCAGGCAAGAATACTGGAGTGGGTTGCCATTTCCTCCTCCAAGGGACCTTCCCAACCCAGGGATCAAACCCAAGTCTCCTTTGGCTCCTGCATTGCAGGCAGATTCTTCACCTGCCTCAGATTCTTTTACTGAGACACCTGGGAAGCCCTTGGATCCTGCCAAGGTCTTTGGCTCAGGCATTCTGGAAAATTCCAGAAATTTCTCACGTCAACTTTAAAGAATTATCAAGCCCTTCTTCCTCTTAATTTTCCAAGGAATCTGCGTCATCTTTGTTTAGTCATCCATGACCTTGCAGGTTTCACAGCTCATGCAACCGTAATCCTCTGAGCAAACAGGTGACAGGAAATAGGGTGAAAGCTTTGCCCAGCTGCAGTCTCTCGTTTCACTGCTAGGGGCCGGAAAGGAACAGTTTAGCACAGCGGGTGCTGCAGCTGTGAACAGGGGCTGCATCCAGCCTGCATGTCCCGGTGAGGAGAGGCTGCCTGGCGACGTGGTCCTCCCCGTCTGGTAAGGGAGGCTGCACACCTCTCCACCAGGAGGAGGGCAGTGGTGTGGGGGGAAGCTCCCTACCTGGACAGTCCTCATTGCTGCAGACCCACTGGCTGTTTCGGCAGATGCTGGTGGAGAGAGAAGCACGGGTTATGGGTGGGTCTGCAGAGGCAGGCATCCATGAACGGATTTGGAGAGGGCACTGCCACCCCACAGCCCCTAAGGAGGGGTATGGGACCAGAAAGCCACCCAAATCGGAGAGGGCTTCAGGAGGTGACGGTGCACCTAGTGGGGCTTCAGCCTCAGAGGAATCATGGAGACAGCGCCGAGGCAAGGGAGCAATCCCTGACAGACAGAAAAGGGAGAGCAAGCAAGTCCACCCAGGCACGGAGCAGCTGAATCTCTACCCTCTCAACACACTCGCACGCACACACACACATGCACACCCATACATGCACAGACATACACAAACACATGTGCACACCCATACACACATATATACACACAATACACACACGTACACATATAAAGACACATATACAAAATGCACACACATACACACACATATTGCTGGTGGAAGACAGAAAGGGTGGACTCTGATGGGGTAACGTCCTGACGGGTGCTGGGCAGTCCTGGAGACGCCTGGAAGACAGCCCAGGAGGGAAAGGCAGCCAGGGACAAGGTCTTGAGGTGTTCCCCTCCTGTGTGCGGGTGGGGGGGGCGGGGGGGACACCCAGAGCGGCTTCTGGAGGAAATGGCTTGAGAGAAGCAAAGGCAACAGGGAGAAAGAGTCGCTTATTAAAGCGTGGCTGGCAGTGCGGCTAGAGACGCTGTTTGCCTGTGAAGCGGCCTTCCCCCCAACCCCCCTCCTCCAGGCAGATCTGTATATAACCCTTGCTCCCCATCGTCAACCTCCAAGGCCTTTCCCAAACCACCCCCAGCCCAGGTCTGGTCCTGCTCCACCTGCCGGTGCCCCGAATGCCCCTGCTGGCCCAGAGGCCCCTCCCCAGCCCCTGGCAGCTCCCCAAACCTGCACTGCTCAGCCCCAGTTACCAGGTGTTGCAGTCTCGTGCGAGGGAGGCGCCTGGAGGGTATGGCTTTCCGGCATGCACACAGGGACACTCGGCACTTTCCACACAGCGGCCTTCATCCAGGAGCTGTCCCTCTGGGTCAAGGGCATCAAGACAAAGACTCAGCCTTGCCACCATCATGACTCATCTCGCAGCCACAGAAGCTCCGGGGTGGTCATCTGCCCAGGGCTTCTTGCAGAAAGCTCAAAGGACTCATTCTATGATGCTGATCTTTCAGTTTGCAAAGTGAGGGGGTGGGGTGGGGGGGGCTATTTATCTCCACTCTAGTGATGAAGCAATGGGGGAAAGAGTTTTGTTCAAGGCCTTCCAGAAAGGAAGCCATGAGTCTAGGCTAAAGGCTTCTCCCAGAAAGCTCAAAGAATTTCTTTTCTATCTTGCACAGAGGTGGGGGAAGATTGTCTCCATGTTCGTCTCAAAGACATGGAGGCAAATGTTTTGTTCAAAGTCTTCCAGTAGGCAAGTCGCGAGTGGAAACACACAAGACTCACTCTCAGTAATTAACCAGGACTTTTCACCAAAGCTCACAAGGTCTCTCTCCTGGAAGAGACTTTTTTTCAGCTGAGCTCACATGGCCAACCCAGGAGAGAGTTTAGACTGTCCTTCTCCCAGACCACGCCCTGACTCTTAACCGAGAAAACGCTGCAGCTAGAGCCATGAGCCACCCTCTCCCCCAAACAAAGTCACTGTTGGAGCCCAGATCACCCTACTCCCCAGACACACATGCGCTTTCGTGGATATGGTACAACAGGAAAACATAAACCAAAAATAAATGCCAACTTAATTCTGGCCACTCTGTACAAAGACTTTTAAAAAAGTAAATAAAGGCCCTCTGAATTCAGCGATGGGGAATAAACACAAGCAGCCTTCATCTGGCTTCTCCAAGCCAAGGGCACTGGCGAGGTCTCAGGTTTGTAAATAAAGTGGGACGTCTGTTACCAGGGCAGCTGCAGCCATCCACACACTGCTCCCGACACACTTCGGTGATACTCAGGCTCCGGCAGGTCCTGTGGCATGGGGACACACATTCCTTGTATTCCATGCCCGCGGGGCAGTCTGGTCCTGAAACGGAAAACCCAGGCGTCTCCCTGGAGCCAGTCCCCTCCAGGCAGCATCTCACAGGCCAAGAGGTGCTCAGAGCCCTTGAGGCCCCTTTGTCTGGCCCCTCTGTCTTCAGTGCCCCACGGGCCATCTCCACTTCAGTGGCACCCCAGTGGTCAGGGTCACCTCCCAGGTGATCCGCTGACCACTCCTGCCCTGAAGGGCATCTTCTACCTGTGGGGCCTGGTTAAGACTCAGCAGGGTCACCTGGCACCACCATGCTCCCCCTCAGACACCTGATCCCCACGAACAACTGGCCACTCGTTTGCTTCTCTGCTCTGTCCTTTTCTCCTAAACCCCTATCCAGGGGATGCCAAATGCCTCCAGGCTGAAAATGCAAGGTCTCCAAGGCCACACAAGCCGGAAATGGTGTCTTCCATCCCATCTCTTCCTCAAGAACTTGGGCTCGGGATTTCCCTGGTGTCCAATGAGTAGGGCTTTGCCTTCCAATGCAGGGGGTGTAGGTTTGATCCCTGGTCATGGAGCTAAGATCTCACATTGACAAAATAAAATAAAACAGAAGGAATATTGTAACAAATTCAATAGACTTTAAAAATGATCCACATCAAAAAATTTTTTTGAAAAAAGAAAGAGATTGGGTTCAATCAGACACCCCACCCAGAAATGGGCACACAGCATCTTTCAGGCTAGGGGATGGTCTTTCCTATCTATGGCCACTGAGTGGCAGGACAGCCCTCGGAGCTCATCACCTAAGCCTCTGTTCCCACTGGACCCAGCCCTTCATGGATAAGGACGGCTCTCCTTTGTCTCTCTACTGGCCGCTGACTGATGCTCAGGAAGGACCGAGCATCCCAAACCGCCTCTCCTCCAAGATACCTTGGTCATCTGCCCCTCTTACCGTCAAAGACGGGAAAAGACAGCCAGTCCCCCTTCCAGAGGCGAACCCGGCTGTCAACAACCACCCTTCTCACACCCCCACAGCCAAGATGAAAAGCTCTCACTCAGAAGCTGGAAACACACACACACACGGAAAGGCGTGTGCGTGTGTGTGGTGTAAACATTGGGGCTGCCTGCCCTGCACCGTCAGCCGGGGTGATCTACGGGAAGCCTGCGGGGGGCAGGGCGGAGGAAGGGGAGGAGGTTGCCTGCAAGTGACTGCAGCATCTCCTAGTTCTTCGCGATAATTCGGGAGTGGTGACTATCACGATGACTAGGGACCCAGGGAGATTAGACGACTGGGCGCGGGGGAGGGATGAGAAGGGAGGCAATGACAGTCAGGGACTTGAGAAAAGCCTGCCAGGATGCCGAGAACCCCGCCCTGCTCCTGGTCAGTTTCAGACTTGAACGGATGAGACCCCCCAGAGCTGGGGAACAGCTTTTGAGTCCACGAGGAAGCGGGGAGGCCGGGCGTGACCACAGAGGCAGGAGAAGCGATATGGGGACTTTGCCAGGGGGACCTTTCAAACCTCCTTGAAGCCGTTAGGGAGGGGACTCGCCCTGTGAGCCGGGGACAGGGGGCCGGAGCCGCGCGGGAACCGGGGCCTCGGTAAGCACCGGCTACTTGGGGTGGGACACCCCGGACGGGCCCCGCCCACCGCAGCAGGAGGTGGGGTCCCGCGCAGACTCACGGCAGGAGCTGTGGTCCGCCCAGCCGTACAGCAGCATCCCTTGCTGGGCGCAGGCGCGGGCGTACTCCAGGAGCACAGGGCAGGGGCAGCGCAGCCCCTGGGCGCATGCGCACAGCATCCGCTCGCACAGGGCCACGAAAGGCTCGGGGTCCACCAGGGCGTGGCAGCGGGCGAACACGGAGGCCGTCTTCAGAAGCTGGCACTGCTCCCACAGGCCCTGAGGGAAGGAGAGGCCACCTAGGAAGGCTGCCACCCACACGGCCGGGTGTCCCCTGACCTCGGGGCTTGGAGACCCGCCACGCTCGGAAATCCAAGACCACTCTCTCACACACAGGAGGTGCTTGTCCACGTCTGTCAGACGAAACAGTCCAGCAGTTCGTGGAACTCTGTTGGACCCTGTTTGGTAGGGCGCCCCCAGGCCAGGGCAGCCTTGTGAACTGAGCCCTGGAAATGCAGATGCCAGGGGCCTGGCCTGCAGGGGCAGACAGTGTCCTCTGAAGGGCAAGGGTAAAGAGATTCTGTGAGTGAAAGGAACAGAACTTGAAGTTCTTGTGGAAATCGACCGGAGGCTGTGAGGATCCCAGTGCAGAAGGCCAGGCATCTGATGTGCACCCACCTGGTCACCTCCCCTCCCTGAGCTTGGTTCCTCCATCAGAGATGAGGTTTGCAAAGCAGACCCTCCAGGCTTCATCCCCAGAGACTTAAACTCCATGTGTCAGGGATGAAGCTGAGCAAACATTTCCAAGATGGTTCCTGGGATGGACCAGACTGGACCAGTTCCCATCAGCAAAAACATGCCAGGACTCTACAGAGTGTCCCAGGGGTGCTGCCAGGTTAGGGATGTTCCTAGGTTTTATCACTTTGTTGACAACCTAAATCCCATAACACAAGCAGGTTTGGAGCTGTTCTCACTAATGACTCCTGGACACATTAGAATAAACACCCCTCCCTGTAAGCTGTATTTGTGAGCATCTTCACATTCTGCATTTTGATAATTTTTCTCAATAACATGCATGCCAAGTCTCTTCGGTCATGTCTGACTCTGTGCAACCCTATGGACTATAGCCTGCCAGGCTCCACTGTCCATGGGATTCTCCAGGGAAGAATACTAGAGTGGGTTGCCATTTCCTCCTCCAGGGCATCTTCCCGACCCAGGGATCGAACCCACGTCTCAGGTCTGCCTGCGTTGGCAAGCAGGTTCTTTACCACTAGTGCCATATCAGAGATGTTAAATCGTGAAAAAAAAACATGCGTTGGTAATTTTTAAACTTGTGTTTTTGTTTTTCACAATTTAACGTTTCTGAAATCAGAGCACATCTTAAAATCAATATCGCACTTTGTCTTCAATTTGACATGAGGCAGTATTGTTGCTATAACTGATGCCCACAAGGTACACGATTTCCTTCCTGTACAGGCATGTTCTCAGGGTGAAGGGAAGCCAGCTGTTGATGGAAGGACTTCAGCTAAAATGAAGGAAGTACAAGAAGAGCGAGCTGAGTCCTGGAGGGTCAATCAGAGCAAATTCGCATTCATAAAGGGGATGGTGAAAAAGAGCAAACAAGTGACCAATTTTCAGGAAAGAGAACTCCAATCTGCTCTAAATGTACAAAGTCAATCAGGACAAGGCTGGTTCTGATCAAGGAGCTAGCCCTGTGGTCTCTAAAGGAATAGAAATCTGACCCAGTGCTTCTTACCAGCTGGGAGAGCCACCTGGGGGAAGCCCCAGGGTCATGTGGTGGTCCCGGGAAATGTGTGTCCTGTCCACAGTGCCCTGCCCTTGCCTGACTTGCACAGTTTGCCATCAGAACCAGGACCCTGATCGCCACAGGCCCCTGGGAGGACTCAGGGAGCTCCAAGGCCAGCTGGCCCAAGCAGTTGGGCGTAACTGGTTCCCTCTGAACCTGAGACAAGCAGCAGTCACATGGACTGCTAAATTGCAAAGCTGCAGCAAGCAGGCTTGTGCAAGGACAATTAGCAGCTCTGCAAACTGAGAGCTGTGGCTGAGAACAGCCTCCTTCCCTCCATCACCCTACCCTCCTAAGCTCTCCCCTGCACCCTCACATGGCAGAGAAAAAGGAGAGGCTTAAGTCCAGCTTTGCCCCAGTGTGGTGGTGGGGATGGGGACAAAGCTGATTCTTCCATGGCAAAGGGCATCCTGGAGTAAAACGAGACTCCAGCTGCAGACACTGCCTCACAGGTGGACACATGGAGCAAGTGACTGATGAACAAAGATGGCCACCTTGGGCCTGTGTTGCTGATATGATGACATGCGCCTGTTCTTTACCACCCGAGCACTTCAGGGGAAGCTGAGGTTTCTGAAGACAACACCAGCAAGAGCCCTGCCCTGGCTCTGGTATGACATCACAGCCCCAGGCCCAGCTTCTGCCTCTTCCCTGTGCTGGCTGTGTGACCCGAGCTGCTTACCTAACCCCACCTCCTCTGTGGAGGCAATAATAACAGCGCCTATTTGAAAAGACTATAGCAAACTATGACTGCACCAAAGTATGACTTGGACCCTGAAAAGACTTAAGTCAGAGCTATGTGTTTTCCAATAGTCTTGCACAGATGTGAGAGTTGGACCTATACAGAAGGCTGAGCGCTGAGGAACTGATGCTTTGGAACTGTGGTGTTGAAGAAGACTCTTGAGAGTCCCTTGGACAGCAAGGAGATCAAACTAGTCAATCCTAAAGGAAATCAATCCTGAATATTCATTGGAAGGACTGATGCTAAAGCTGAAGCTCCAGTACTTTGGCCACCTGATAACTCATAAGAGCTGACTCATTAGAAAAGACCCTGATGCTGGGAAAGATTGAGGGCATGAGGGGAAGGGGGCGACAGAGGATGAGATGGTTGGATGGCATCACCAACTCAATGGACAAACTCCAGGAGATAGTGGAGGACAGGGGAGTCTGATGTGCTGCAGTCCGTAGGGTCACAAAGAGTTGGATGTGACTTAGCGGCTGAACAACAATCTGAAAGGATGAAAGTGAAGACTGGATGGAATAATGCACGCCAGAGGCTTACTTAGCCTTAGAAATGGTGACCCCGTTTCACCATCATCATTGTCACTGACATTGATATCCTGGCCACCAGAGAGAGCCCTTCCACTGTCCTTACTGCCATCAGGCATCTCTTCAGAATAGTGAACAGGTCGCCAGCAGGACAGAAGGATATCTTTGTCCCTTTTCCCATCTCCATCTGCCTGGGTTGTACAGGGGTGAGTGGTTGCCAAGGCAACACTATCAATTCACTAGTATCTTGGGGGTTCCCTGGTCAACAGAGGGCTACTGTTACTGATCTTTTTTTTGGGACAATCAAACAGTCCTCCAGAACAAGGTGGGTGTCTTTCCAGTGGGGGTGGCTGGGGGAGGACAAGTCTAAGAATTTCCATCATCACTGGCACCTGAGACTCGGGGAAGAAGGCTGAGGCTTGTGTCTAATTCTTTCCATCCTGTCCCACTGCCTGGCCCATCAGAAATGCCACTCAGGATCTTCCCTCGTGGTCCAGGGGTTAAGGCTTCACCTTCCAAGGCAGGGGGTGCAGGTTCCATCCCTGGTTGGGGAACTAAGTTCTGCTAAGCCTCACAGCCAAAACACCAAAACATAAAACAAGCAGTCAGTTCAGTTCAGTCGCTCAGTTGTGTCCAACCCTTTGCAACCCCATAAACCGCAGCACGCCAGGCTTCCCTGTCCATCACCAA
>SJYT01022547.1:237551-248416 GCA_006410635.1 Cephalophus harveyi
AAAAAAAAAAAAAAAAATGTGGAGGAGGTTACTGGTCTCTTACAGGGCAGTTGAGGGCACTCTTGGGGTAGGGGCAGGAGCTTGGGCACTTGCCTACCTCTTGCCACACACACAATTTGGAACCAAAGGGGAAAAAACCCAAAGGCAACTCCATGGGGTTTTCTAGTGGTGGCCCCCGTTGCCTGGGCTGTAGGACAGTGACTTCGAGCAGTCCCTGCACCACATAACCAGCTCCCAGGCACAGGGACCAGGCCCCGCGGCGGACACAGAACCAGTCAGAGGAAGGGAGAAACCCAGGAGTCCAGGCGTCCCCTCCCCCTTTCAGAGCCCAGGGTGGGGGAGCAGGGTCCAGCGTGGCTCGTCTCCAGCTGGCCCACCTTCATCCCTGCTTGATGAAAAAGTGGGAACAGTACTCCAGCACATTTCCTGGGAGGTCCCTGGAGGTAGTAAATGGTTTTCAGAAAGCCTTAGCAAGAAGGGTGGGTTCTGATCACTTGCCTGCAGGAGAGAATGGATTTCTGCAGACACGGCCACCTCCCTTAGAACAGTTCCTGAGGCCTCGACCATCTGCATCTAAAACCTGAGTAGGCTTTCTTTCTCAGAGAAAAGGGAAAAGCTGTCCTCTGGTCAGCCCTGGCCTGAGCTTGGTCATGAGAGTGACCACAGTGTGAAGGTCATGGAGGATTTCCAGATGCCTGCCAGCCTTTAAAGCCCAGCTGGCCTTATCCCACAACGGTAGCACAGTGGCATACCTGGCCTGCCATCTGCTCCTTCCAGGATCCCCTGATCCATCACCCACATCCTGATTCGTCCCAGGGCACACAGTCTGATTCGTCCCAGGGCACTCCATCCACTATAGGGTCTGGTGAGCAGGCCCGGGTTTTCATGCCTATTACCACATGCCCTCATGGAACCCAAGTTATCTGTGATGTAGGTGTGCTCTGCCTGTCTCCTTGTCCATGGGAGCTGGACATAGTCGTGACTGGCAGTGTTGGGTGGGTCAGGAGGACACAAGTTCCTGGGTAGCTGAGCACCCCTGACAGGCCAGGCCCCAGGCAGGATACCTCCATGGACACAAGTCCAAGATGGAGCTACTGTGTCCTCTGGGAGCCATGGAGAGACAGGGACCAGTAAGAGGTGATCATATGGTCACTCAGCAAGCAATTAGCTGTGTGGTCAATAGAAAAGGCAAGTCTAAGTCCCATCCCCACTTGGAGGGCCGAGTCCCAGCATATGAGGGAGGCAGGGAGGCCTGGCCTTCCATGGCCTGAGCCCAGCCTCCTTCTCTCGCTCACCCCTCCCCCTCCCCACGTCCTGAATTACTGATAGTTTCTTGAACACACCTCAATGTCTCGTTCAATTTCTTGCACATCTACTATGTCCAGGCACTGTGCCAGGCAAGACCCACAATAGAAAGCTAGTTGGATGCTCCCATAGGCCCCTGGGTGCATCTGCTCTGGTCTCCATTTCCAGGGCCATCTCCCCATTTCCCTGCAGGCTTTTCAAAGACAGGAGTTGTATTCCCAAGTCACGCATGAATATGAAAGTGTTAGTCCATCAGTAGTGTCTGACTCTTGGCGACCCCATGGACTGTAGCCCACCAGGCTCCACCGTCCATGGGATTCTCCAGGCAAGAATACTGGAGTGGGTAGCCATTCCTTTCTCCAGGGGATCTTCCTGACCCAGGGATCGAACCCAGGTCTCCCACATTGCAAACCGATTCTTTATCATCTGGGCCACCAGGGAAGCCCAAGACATGCATACCAGGCTGTACGAAAGCGCTAAATCAACAGTCACGACAATGGCAATGAGAGAGTCATACCCTCCAGTTCTCAGGGAGTTTTCAATAGACCTGAACCAGGCATTTCCATGGGGAAGGTTTATATAATGGCCTGAAGACCTGGTCTCAATATAAATGTGTCTTCCCAAGGATGTGGCCAATCACAGCAAGAAGGAAGCTGCCGCCGAGACACCAGGGAAGGAGGTACAGTCTGAACCAGGCTTTGGACGCTACACAGGACTTAGGTTTCAGGCCACACCAGACAAGGCCGACGGCCAAATTCAGGCAGCAGGAGACAGAGTAATTACGGTCGAGCCAAACCCTGCGTTGCTAACAGACGTCCCAGGAAAGACACAGCTGCCCCTGGGACGCTGCTCCGATAGGTCAGTGCCTGGGCTTCTCCTAGCAGCTAATTCTGATCCTTGTCATGGTCCCAACCTTGTGGAGTCTCCTTAAATCAGCTTCTGTTTTCTCCCAAGCTGGTCCTCCAGACCCTCTCTTTGTTACTCCCCGAGTAAAGCACTAGGAGGTGTCTTTCTCTGGGCACTCCATCCACCGTAGGATTTGCCGAGCAGGCCTGGGTTCCCAAGCCTGTTGCCACCTGTCCGCATGGAACCCAAGCCATCCGTGACATAGGTGTGTCTCCATATGTCTTCTCGTCCGAGGGAGTGGACACAGTCATGCCCGGCAGTGTTGGGTGGGCCAGGGGGACGCAAGGAGTGGGCAGCTTCCGCTGACTGCTCATAACCCACCCAAGGCCACTGACCTATAGAGCCCCCAGCTGAGGGCCCTGCAGAGTCTCCACCCTTTACCTGCTTTAAGGACAGACAGACCACACCCCTCTCCCCTCTGTGGTGGTCTGTGCTCTCTGTAACCCAACGAATAAAGTTGCTTCAGAGACCAGCAGGTCACCCACTCCCACACAGAGGCCCGAAGACCCCTTCAAAGAACACAAACCTCAGGACTTCCCTGGTGGTCCAGAGGCTAAGACTCCACGCTCCCAGTGCAGGGGCCCGAGTTCAACCCCTGGTCAGGGAACTAGATCCCACATACCGCAACTGAGATCCAGCACAGCCAAATAAAAATGAGCAAATATTTTTTAAATAAAGTTAAAAAAATTTTTTTTAAAGAACCCAAACCTCAGAGGCTAAATACAGCTTTCTGATTTAGAAACTGAGGCAGGAGAGAATAAAGAATTCAATAGGTCAGCAGTTCTCAAAGCGTGGTCCAGAGACCCCCAACAAACTCCCAAGATCCTTGCAGGAATCCTCAAGATCAAAACTAGTTTCGTAATAACCCTAAGATGTCATCTGACCTTTATGCTCTCATTCTTTTGCAAAAGCACAGTGGAATTTTCCAGAGACTACATGATGTGTGGACTCACAACAGGCTGGCTGCAGACGCAAACGTAAGAACCAGCTGCTTTCTCTCAAGCCAGACAGTGAGGAGGTTTGTAGAACTGTGAGACAACACCATCCTCCTCCCAAGTTGTTTTTTTTTTTTTTTTTTTTTTTGGGTTTGGAATTTATACTCATTTTTATTAAAAAGATGGTATTTGTGTTAAATTGGAGAAGGAAATGGCAAGCCACTCCAGTATCCTTGCCAGGGAAATCCCATGGACGGAGGAGCCTGGCAGGCTATAGACCTTGGGGTCGCAAAGAGTCAGATATGACTTAGCAACTGAGCAAACACACATTCATGTTAAATATCATGTCTTAGTTTTAAATAAATGTATATGTTTACCATTTTTCTTTTTGATGTCTGCTGCTGCTAAGTCACTTCAGTCGTGTCCGACTCTGTGCGACCCCATAGACGGCAGCCCACCGTCCCTGGGATTCTCCAGGCAAGAACACTGGAGTGGGTTGCCATTTCCTTCTCCAATGCATAAAAGTGAAAAGTGAAAGTGAAGTCGCTCAGTCGTGTTCAACTCTTAGCGACCCCATGGACTGCAACCTACCAGGCTCCTCCGCCCATGGGATTTTCCAGGCAAGAGTGCTGGAGTGGGGTGCCATTTGATGTCTAATAGGGTAAATATTCGGAGACTGCAATGGCAACCCACTCCAGTACTCTTTCCTGGAAAATTCCATGGACAGGGGAGCCTGGAAGGCTGCAGTCCATGGGGTCACTAAGAGTCGGACATGACTGAGCGACTTCACTTTTACTTTTCACTTTCATGCATTGGAGAAGGAAATGTCAACCCACTCCAGTGTTCTTGCCTGGAGAATCCCATAGACGGGGCAGCCTGGTGGGCTGCCATCTATGCGGTTGCACAGAGTCAGACACTACTGAAGTGACTTAGCAGCAGCAGCAGCAGCAGGGTAAATATTGACAAGCATAAGCCATATAAATACACACTCTGGGACTTCCCTAGTGGCCCATTGGCTAAGACTCTGTGCTCCCAATGCAGGGGGCCTGGGTTCAATCCCTGGTTATGGAACTAGATCCCATATGCCACAACTAAGAGTTTAAATTCTGCAACTAAAGGCCGCACACGCTGAAATGAAGATCGAAGATCCCACGTTCAGCAACTAAAACCCAGCACATCTAAATAAAAAATAAACAGTATTTTTAAAAAACAGAATCTTTGGGATCCTCAATTATTTTTAAGAGTGTAAAGCAGTCCTCAGCCAATTTAGTTTGCCAACAGCTATACTGGTGAAGGAGTCACTGAGCTGAACTCAAGCCCTGATTTCACCCCACAGGCCAGGCACCTGCCACTTAGCCACAGTTCACCTGGTTTTCCACGACCCCAATGCCCGCCCCCCCCCCGCCCCGCCTTGTCTCCTATCAGTCAGATTAGAAAACAGTGTAGCCCAGTGGATACAGCACAGGTTTTAGAAAGACCGACCCCATCGCTCACAAAATGTGTGACTTCAGGAAGATGATCTCCCCTCTTGGTACCTTTATTTCCTCACCCTTAAAAGAGGGAGATTGTGGAAGAGACGGAAGGTTGTCCAGATCTATTCCTCCCTTCTTTCTTAGAAAACTGCTGGGCACAGAGCCACTGAGAACAAAGATTTGATTTTTCAGCCTCCCTTGCAGCTGGGAGTGGTCATAAGACTCACCTCTTCTCCCCTCGCTCACCCCAACGTAAGCAGGAAGGTCGTGCGTGACTCCCAAGAGGCAGCCTCCAAAGGAAGGGGTGCTTCTTTCAACCCTTCCCTTTCTATGACTGGAATGCGGTCGTGATGTCTGACGCTTAAGCTGCCATTTTGGGCCATGAGGCTGAGGACAATAGGGAAATGAGACCAAAGGACCCTTCACCCAACACCACGGCATCAGTACTGGACATCCTTCTGGACATCACTCTGAACTCCTTCTCAGTGAGAGATGCACTGCTCTACTGTGGAAGCTGTTTCTACTTTAGCTATCCTGGCACAGCAGGACCTAGTCCTAACCGAGATAGCAATGCCTGCTTTCAACTTTCCTGCAAAATAAAACTAAATGACATAACACAAGTAGTGCAATCGACTGCTTGTAACTCTCATCACTGCCTGCTGTCGGTACTAGCCGAACAGCTCAAAGATGGCTTCTCCTCAGCTCTCTGCTAAACCATTATGGCAGGGAGACCAAAGAGGGTCAGCTAATTCACTTCCAGCATCTCTCTGGCTCCGATGCCCAGCATTAGCTACTTCTCTCTTCCTGCGTCTCTCGTCTGTGGTGCCAGAGGCTGGCGAGAGTGCGCCAGCCCCGGTCCATCAAGCCATGACCTCACCCTGCCTGGGTGGGTGTGCAGACCCAATTGGAGTCCAACTTAATCACATTTTCAGTTCATTAAAAAGCACCAGGCCTCCTCCCTGGAGATGCCAAGCCAGTTGGAGGGAGAAGGAGAGAAAAGTTCATCTCCCCAAGGGCAGACGGGGTGGGGGCGGTGGGGATCGAGGAGATAAAAAACAGGAGTGAAAGATCTGGAGCTTAGCTCTTGTGTTGGTTCTGGAACAGTTGACAAAGGAGCAGGGGTGGGGGGCATTCCTGGGTCTGGAGTGAACAAAGGGGAGACTAACAGATAAAGTGCAGGATTGTTCAGCCCAGCCCAGAAGTGGGTGTTCAGCAGCTGCCCCCTGGGGAGGTCTGGAGGCGCCTAGACTTGAAGTGGTCCAAAGCAGTGGGTTCAGGAATTCACCCCCAGGGAAAGGCCCAGTTTCTTATTGCTCAGCCTGCACGGATGAGTGGGGGAGGGTTGCTGATTCTATTTATAATTTCTGCCTGGCTTGGGATTCCCTCCCCACATTCCAAGATCTGGCTCAAAGGACCCCGTGAAACTGGCTGATAGATTTCCACTAAACGGATGCTTTCTGTGAAGCTGGAGAATCCTCTTTCTGAGATAGTCAGAATACAGCCTTCATGAGAAGTAAGATAACTGGATATGTCCCTGAAGTCCCCAGTGCCAAGGGAGATGGCTACAGAACCCTCCAAAGGACCCATCTCCCGCTCTGTGCTCCTGGGCAGCATCTGAGCAGGGGTCAGGGCAGGACCAGCTGGCTGGGAGGACAAAGGCTTGGCATCAGCCCCGGGTTCCCAGTTTGGGGTCTGTCCAAGCTCTGGGTCTGGAACAGCTCCACCCATCCTGCTCCCAGTCAGAAAGGGTCATCAGCTCTGTGATAAGAACTGTTGCACCACATGCCCCTTAACTAACTCCAGATGGCATTCACATGGTCCTCTTTCACGGCTGTTCACTGTCTCCTGTGTGTCTTGTCCCTGAGTGAGATTGCAAATACAACCTCAATAAAAAACATCTCAGTAAATACGTGCCATCAGGCACCTGCAGCTTCCCATCCTTGCCAGGAGGGGAGGAAGGGAAAGAAAGCCACTTGGGGAAAGTCTCAGGAATGTGTGTGTGTGTGTGTGCACATGTGTGTGTGCATATGTGTATGTATGTCTTTGTATGTGCATGTATGTAAGTGCATATGTGTGTGTATAGGTGTAACTTGTGTGTGTGTGTGTGTGCCTATGTATAAACTAAGCTTTAGTTTTCCACTGAACTAAAGCATCTGTTTAGTGGAAATCTATCAGCCAGTTTCATGGGATCTTTTGAGCCAGATCTTGGCATATGGGAGGAAATGTGCTGGGTTAGAGATGCAGCGATGGCAATGGCACCCCACTCCAGTACTCTTGCCTGGAAAATCGCATGGACAGAGGAGCCAGCCTACCAGTAGGCTGCAGTCCATGGGGTCGCTAAGAGATGGACACGACTGAGTGACTTCACTTTCACTTTTCACTTTCATGCATTGCAGAAGGAAATGACAACCTACTCCAGTGTTCTTGCCTGGAGAATCCCAGGGACGGAGGAGCTTGGCGGAATGCTGTCTATGGGGTCTCACAGAGTCGGACATACTGAAGCGACTTAGCAGTAGCAGCAGGGATGCATTTGCACCTGCTTAATTTAAGGGAAGCTTCCCTGGTGTGGCTCAGGTAAAGAAATCTATCTGCAATGCAGAAGACAGGGAGACTCAGGTTCAGTCCCTGGGTGGGGAAGATCCCCTGGAGCAGGAAATGACAACCCACTCCAGTATTCTTGCCTGGGAAATTTCATGGACAGAAGAGCCTGGCGGGCTACAGTTCACGGGGTTGCAGAGAGTCAGACACGACTGAGCAACTGAACACACACACACAATTTAAGGAAAAACTTGAAACCCAGTGGCAGCCCCTGAACTCTGCCATGAGGCTAGACCTCCAAAGGCAGAATGGCCAGGGTCACTGTCCCACCACCACCAGCAGCCCGGGCTCCCTGCCCCTCCTGCCTCCCTGCACTCAGATGGGTGAGGGGATTTGCTGGAAAGGGAAAGGGTGCTTATTTCCTCAGTGGTCGGTATCGCGCAGAGCTTTGCTGGTCTTCAGAGGGGAGACTGAGCTGCAGAACAGGGGTGCAACTACATGAGGACACAGCAAAGTTCTAGAAACCGCGGATTTTGGCAAAGTTGGCAAAGTCCCCAAAATAAATCCTCACTCCTTAACCTCTGGATGACTTGAGAGAGCAGTTCTCATACCACAGAAAGGGGAATGTGTGTGTGTGTACATGTGTGTATGCATATGTGTGTGTGCATGTGTGTGTATGTGTATTTATAGGCGTGAATTGTGGGTGTGTATGTGTATATGTGTGTCTTTGTGTGTATTGCATATGTGTATGTATATATGTATTTGTGTGTATGTGTATATGTGTGTGTACTGTGTATGTATGCATGTGTATATATAGGTGTGTGTGTGTATTGTGTGTGTATACGTGTGTATAAATAGGCATGTATATGTGTGCATAAGTCAAGTGAGTGAAGTTGCTCAGTCGTGTCCGACTCTTTGCAACCCCGTGGACTGTAGCCTACCAGGCTTCTCTATCCATGGAGTTCTCCAGGCTTGTGTTCAAAATCCAACTCAGATCTACTCATCGCTGGGACCCAGTGGGTGGGCCCCCTCTGCAGAGCCAGGTCAGGTCCCCGATAACTAACTCCTCCAGGGTTCCTGGATTACAAGGATCTCTTCTTGAGATATACTGCCTTTCCCTAAACCAGACTCTCCTGGCACAGTTGCTCTCTCTTAAGAATCAAAACTATTCTACCAAACAAACAAACGTAACAAAGTTCATCCCAATCTCCAAGAAAAGTCTATTCTAGGCCATGAATGCAGGAGGCCAGGGGAGGAAGCAAGCATGCCAGGAGTGGACGTGACCAGTAAGCCCTCAGCTCTGCCAGGGCACTGAGTCCCTCTGCCACCAGGTCACCTCCCTCCAGGCCTGTGAGCTTCCTCCCAGGGCAGCTGTGGGCAGAAATAGGAGAAAGAGCTGGGTACACACTTTGCAAATAAAAGGTGTGGGCAATATTTCATGAGGGTGTGAAGAGTGAACTGCATTGTTCCCAACAGAACGGGTATTTTGTGTGCCTTTGTGCCCTGCAGGGAACTGTTAGGGCCATTCAAAAGTAAACGTGAGTGTTTACAAACGTTAGCTCCAGCGTAGAAGGGTGACTTCTTAGGGGAAGAGGCTTTACAGGTGAACGGCGGGCTCTTCAGAGGAGGAGGCAAGGGGGAGAAGATGTGCAGACTCGAACAGCAACAGAACAAAAGAAATAAGGATTGTGTTCACTCACACACATACAAAAAGCTAAAATCGGAACCAGTGGAAAACAGGCAATCTGGGACTGTTAGGTGACTGATAGGAGTACCACTGGACATGATGTCCTGAGGAAGATTTGGAGAAAGCAGACTGCAGGGATCTTGCTTCCCCAGTATCAGCGCTACTGAGGGGGCTTCCCTTTTGGCTCAAGACGGTAAAGAATCTGCCTGCAGTGCAGGAGACCCAGATTTGATCCCTGGGTCAGGAAAATCCCCTGGAGAAAAGAATGTCGACCCATTCCAATATTCTTACCTGGAGAATTCCACAGACAGATGGATCTGGCAGGCTACAGCCCATGGGGTCACAACAAGTCGGACACGACTAAGCGACGGCTGCTGCTGCTGCTGCTAAGTCGCTTCAGTCGTGTCCGACTCTGTGCGACCCCCTAGACGGCAGCCCACCAGGCTCCCCCGTCCCTGGGATTCTCCAGGCAAGAACACTGGAGTGGGTTGCCATTTCCTTCTCCATTCATGAAAGTGAAAGTGAAGTCACTCAGTCGTGTCCGACTCTTAGCAAACCCATGGGCTGTAGCCCATCAGGCTCCTCCGTCCATGGGCTTTTCCAGGCAAGAGTACTGGAGTGGGGTGCCATTGCCTTCTCCGGACTAAGAGACTAACACTCCCTAAATTCCTTAAAACAGCACTTTCCCAGCAGAGGATGGTAAAGTGTCTCAAGAAAAGGGTGTCTTTTTCTAATTAGAAAGAACATCACATAGACCAGCTGCATCCCCCACCCAGCCTCCCGGAGCCCTGGGCTTCACAATGCAGACAGGACTGCAGGATAAAAACTAAGATCCCTGTGTAAGGTTCAACTCACGCTGACGTTTCCTAGGCTGTCAGAATTTTTTTTTTTTTTTTAAGTGATCTAAGGATCTTTCTAAAACATTCACTGTGCAGTGGAGTTACCTGCAAATGAATACCAATTATTTGAGTATCTATAGCTTGGCACTTTTTATTACTAGGTCTACACCCTAAGCCCCAGACGCCAGCAGCTCTGCCCTCGGAGAAGCTAAATAGAACAGCAAATCTGTGTGCAATCAAACAAGCCATTATGCATCCCAGTAGAGAGGCTCCGGTTTTGTTGGCATAACAAGGAAACATTCATTCCCCTGAGTATAAGTAATATGACCTGGCTCTCAACGAGCTGACTCCTTGCTGCTACCTCGGAAAGACAGAGAGCTCCAGCTCCTGGCGGCTGGGTCAGCACCGTCTCCCCTTACGAACACTTGGCCACTGAATATGGCTCTTGGAGCCACAGTGGCAGACGCTTGTAAAGGGATTTACCAGCCCCGACTCCTGACTGAACCCAGGGACCCAGCGAGACCCAACAGGCTGTGGACAATTCCAGAGATGGCAGTTATCACCTCCCTGGAGATATCTTTGTGCTTCCCAGCCAATGAGGCCAACCCGCTCGTGGACAAACACAGCCTGATTGGATGATGAAGCCCCGCCCCCTCTTCTCAGGTAAACAGCCTGAAACTGGAGTTCAGGAGGAACTTGTGCCTTGGGAGGTGTGAGTGTTCGGGGGGCCTTGGCACAGCTCTGAGAACTTAGTAACCAGTTCCTTAAACTGCTCCCAGGACACTGGTTAGTAAGAGCCTTAATGCACCCAGGAGACAAAGTGAGTAGCGAGTGTACAGCTGGAGCTCCCAAAGGCCCAGGGGAGACAAACAGGGCCTCTGTGGATTCTCTGCCCCCACCTCCCATCCCCCTCTGTCTCCAGGAGACAGAGTGCCAGGCTCCCTCCTCCACTCGGGCCTCTGTGTCAGATTTCCCCGTTTGGAAATCCTGTCTTCACCCCCCACTTCTTAGGTGTAAACGAGAGTATTCCTTTGTACCCTGAGGGTGGGAGCATTTATCTTGAGCTTATTCTGTGATGCCTGTGTTTTGCAAACTAAAGTGAGACAAAGCCCATGCCCTGGGTGTCAGAGGTGCCCACCTAACTCGCCAACTAACCCCCCCCACCCCCCACCCCTCCTATCCC
>SJYT01022547.1:249062-279860 GCA_006410635.1 Cephalophus harveyi
AGGCTTTTTAGCTCCTCTTCACTTTCTGCCATAAGGGTGGTGTCATCTGCATATCTGAGGTTATTGATATTTCTCCCGGCAATCTTGATTCCAGCTTGTGTTTCTTCCAGTCCAGCGTTTCTCATGATGTACTCTGCATGTAAGTTAAATAAGCAGGATGACAACGCCTTGACGTATATCCTTTTATCCTTACAGTGGCCTGTAAGGATATGTGGAGCAGGCGCTTGTCCTGTGTTTCTTTTACATATGTGAAAACTGAGGCTTGGAGAAGGCAAGTGTCCTCCCCAGAGTTATCAGTCTGGTAAATGGTCCAGGGATAGGAAAGATGGAAGGGCCACAAGGGCAAATGTCTGCTATTTCAAAGTTTTCCTGAAAAGAAGAGGTAACCACCCCCTTTCCCAAGACAATACCCTCTCCTCCCGGGGTTTGGAACTCAGCCTGTCTCTGTCAGCTGCCAGTACTGTGCTGTGTTCTAGGTGACAGAGATGTTTAGGGACTAGCTGGGAAACCCTAGCACCACTGAAACACTGGAAGCCCAAGGGAAAGAGGCATTAGGAATGGGCTTGTTGATACATTAGAGACTGTGTTTACAGTGTAGGCAGCTGAAATGAGCATGACCCAGAGCATTTTCCTGCGCCTGACATACTCCTTGGTTCAGAAGATAACTGTTCCTTGAAAGTGGAAAGACTGATTAACTAATAATGAAGCTTTCTCATGCTAAGGTAAGGGGGGGTGTGTGTGTGCGGTGTGGTGTGTTTTATTTAGCTTCTGGAATAGGAGTAGGCTAGAGTTTCTCCACTTATGTGCAGATTTGTTCTACAAATGAATCCTCGGTTATGACTGTGGGGTGGCCCATTCCCTGGATAAATGACCCCACCTAATTTGCATCTATCCATCCATTGAATATTTACTGAGTGAAAGTGTTAGTCACTTCAGTTGTGTCCAACTCTTTGTGACCTCATGGACTGTAGCCCTCCAGGCTCCTCTGTCCATAGGTATTTCCCAGTCAAGAACACTGGAGTGGGTTGCCATGCCCTCCTCCAAGGGATCTTCCCGACCCAGGGATCAAACCCAGGTCTCCTGCATTGGAGGCATCTGAGTCACCAGGGAAGCTCTATTATCAACTCTCTCTTTAGCTCAACCCAGAGAAACACACAATCAAAGAGTTTTAGAGCTGAAGGCAGCAAGATCCATGGAGCCAGACTCCTGAGGGAAAACAAGTCTGGACTCGTCACTTGGGTGGCCTGAGGTGGTACAGCCAGAACGGCAGAGGAGGGGGCAGGGCAGGGTGTGGACTCTGACTCTGCAGTGCTCGCTGATGACTCCGGGCAGCTCCAGGCGCACCCCCCTCCACCCAGCTCCGGTTTCCTCATCGCTCTGCACAACCACACAGTCCCAGAGGAGGGGCTTACTTGGCCTGTCGAGTCCCATCATGGCAGTGGTTCTGGGGATAAGCAGAGGTCACCCTCTCCCTGCGTGATGGTAGGTTGCAACATCGTGCGTGCTCCCTGGATGGGAGGCAGGGAGGTGACGCTGTCAGGTAGCCAAGCTCTACAGGGGACGTTGGGTGCAACGCAGACGCTCTTCGGAGCAGGACTCACCCACCGGAAGCTGAGCGCATTGGCTGCTGGGGGCCCAGTCATTCTGCAGGCACCGCCCTCAGTCTAGGAGAGCTGTCCTGCCTCCTCGTCCAGAGGCAGCCTCCACCCAGGGACCGACTGGTCAATGTGGGCCCCCTCGCCCCATGGGGCCACCCAGCTTTCAGAGCTCCTTGAAGGGCCAGCTGAGGCCTTGATTGGAACGACACCGCATTCAGCTTCTCCCCCTGCACAGCCCTGCCTCTCTCACACCCTGAGAGCCACTCCCTGCTCACAAACCTCCACTTTCCCGGAACCTGACTTACAAGGATCTCATTCCCCAGACAGCCGCGGAGTCTCTGAGCGCGGTCTGTTCAGGGCACCACATGTTGACAAGAGCCCAGCCGCACCCCGGGGCCATGCTGCTCCCTCCTCCCTCAGCCCTGGCAGCCTGGCCCCTGAGAAGAGGAGGTCCTCCATCGAGGCAGGTCTTTCCCACCTAAAGCGTCTTCCTCCCAACAGCCCCCACACAGAAGCACAGAGACCATCTTGTCTCCACCTACAGAAGGTGGAGGCAAGCTGCGTCCTGCAGCTCACTCCCACCTGGACCCCTTCTCCCCAGGTGGGATCATAAAGGGTAACCCTGAAGGGGAAGGAGCTGTTAAGAACTAGGGGAGGGACGGGCGGAGTCACCACCGGAGCCGAGACTCAGACGGAAGCACGTGGACAAGGAAGCCACGTGCCCACCGAGGGAGCGAGTGAAGGGATGGGGTCACAAGCCAAGGAGCCCCACGCCCAAAGACTGGAAGAGACGAGGGCGTCTCTCCCCTAGACCTCCAGAAGGACCCAGCTCTGCAGACACCTTGAAACCAAATTCAGCCTTCTGGCTTCCAGTACTGTAAGAATACATATCCATAGCTGTAAGTCACTGGGTTTGAGACAGTCAGCCACTCCAGCCTCAGGAAACTCTGTCAACATCCAAGCTGGTGGCTGGTAGCAGGCCCTGCCCCGCCCCTCCCCACAGCATCTCCCCTCCCCCCAGTTTCTCCCCTCCCCCACCCAAATGTAAAGTAACCCCCTCCCTGCTGATTGTTAGTGAGACTTCGGGGCCTTGCCCCCTATTTGCGCTTTATAACAACCATTTATTGGGCCTTTAAAAAGATATGGCTTTCTAGACTTCCTTGGTGGCACGATGAATAAGAATCCACCTGCCAATGCAGGGGACGCGGGTTCGATTCCTGGCCGGAGCAACTAAGCCTGCGAGCCGCAGCTACTGAAGCCTGCGCGCCCTAGAGCCCACGCTCTGCAACCAGAGGAACCACCACAATGAACAGGCCAGGTACCGCAACCGGGAAAAGCCCCTGCAAAGCAACGAAGACCCAGAGCTCCAAAAATACATATTTTAAAACAATGGTTGTCCACAGCAGAGTTTCAGACAGGTAGCAGGTGACAGTGGGGATATTTGGGGCTGAGGGGGCGTTGGAATGTAAAACAGGAAAGTATAATAACTCGCTGTACCGACTCATTGGACCAGGCCCATCTCTAGAGTTCCAGGCCCAGGACAGTATTATTAACAAGATTAGGGTCAGTCCAACTCGAACCACAGTTGGTTTTCCAGAGGACAGGGGCACACGGGACACAGAGCAGCCAGAGGGACCCTCCAAGGTGGACCCCGTCCTTCCCAGAATGGAGGACCTGGGATGGGACCTCATTCTGCCTCTCGACTCCTGAAGCCCCGCACCACCCAGATCACACCCAGCCTAGGTGACCCACCTTCTGCAGCTCGGAGGAGACGTTGCAGGAGCTGCTGGGAGGGGACACCCGTGGGCACCGCTGCTCCTCACTGCTCAGGGCCCAGGAGTTTGCAAAGTCGTAGGGGTCTGAGGTCAGGGTCCCTGTAGAGAAAGGTTCAGGAGGATGGAGCCATGGTCATGAGACCTGGGACTGCTGGGTGAAAACTCCGGGTCTGTAGGCACCTGAATCAACTTTGTTTAGATTTGAACATAGGCCTCTGCAGCAGGGGTTTGGATGTTATTTACTCAGTCATGTCCGACTCTGTGACCCCATGGACTGTAGCCCACTAGGCTCCTCTATGCTTGGGAATTTTCCAGGCAAGAATACTGGAGTGGGTTGCCATTTCCTCCTCCAGGGGGACTTCCCAATCCAGGGATCAAACCCATGTCTCTTGCACTGTCTGGCAGGTTCTTTACCACCAGAATTCTTTTCTGACCCACCAGGGTAGCCCACATAAATGTTTATGTAATTGAAATTTTCAGAAGAAAATTGAGGATTAGCAGTGATTTTCACATAGTCCATATCATTATACTTCCTATTTCTCATGAACATATACATGCACGCACACACACGTGCACATGTACACATAAACTGGCCTTTCGGGCAGTGCAGAGGACCACCTTTTACAGATTTCATGTGCGAAGTTCCATCACAGTGGTACAGGAGGTCCTGTTCAGATCATCCAGCATTTATCAAACATCTACCATGTAGGGAACTCAAAGTTGAACCAAGTCAGGTCTGAGGATCCCCAAGATCTGATTAAGGACAGATCTAGGCCTTGAGGCGGAATGCTAAGCGATAAAGTTCATGAGATAAATTGAGGTGAGGACTCAGGGAAGGTAGAGCACCAGGGGAGGAGTCCTAGCGTAGGTTGGTGAGCAGGGTAACACAACCACGCCCTCGGGGAACGCTGTCCCAGAAAAACCTTACCTTCTTGAGTCCTGAAGTCATCTTCGGCAAAGATGTTAAAGTCACCGCACAGCCCACAGGTCTTGTTGAAGTGTCTGTCCGACAGCAGGATTTGGAAGTTCCCGCTGCTGTCGATCCTGGCCACAAAGCCGTAAGACTCGCTGGCCAGCTTGTGGTACCCAGCCTCGGTGTCCAGGTACAGCCCTCTGGTGGCATAGGGCATGGAGACGCTGGGGAGACAGGAGGAGCTCAGGAAGGGGCCATTTTCTGGGAGTCGCTCCACCCATCAACCTGACCCTATACTGCAGGGTTCAGACTGCCAAGCAGAAGCTGAGAGCCTGGTCTCGGAGTCAGGATTCCCCACTCTCACCCACCCTTCTCACCTCCTCCGGGCACATGTACTTTCTTTCTCTGGGCCCCACTCCTTTGTCTGAAAAAATGAGGGAGAGCACAAGGGGGATTCCCAGGGCCTCTTCTAATTTTAACTTTCTGGGCTCCGACTTACTGCTGGCCCCCCTGCAGCACAGTACCGTTGACAAACACATGGATGTCAAAAAATTCCCTGAGGTACACAGAGAGACCCACTCTTCTACCATCTTGGAAGTCCCCTGAAAAAGAAAAGAATTATTTAAACAGGGTAGCAATTATCACCCCAAAAAAGTGAATGCATTTATTTATAACCATCATCTCTGTACTCTTATCTCAGTGGGAAACTCCCCCCAAAGAATTAACAAATGGGCAACAGAAATCTCCCCCAAAATCTCTTATGCTCACTCATCTTTCCATACATCTAGAAATATTTATTGAGTGCCTTCTGTATAAAAGGCCCTCTAATAGTCTATTCCTTTTAAAGGAAAATGTAAAATCCTGAGTCCTTCCTTCTGAGAGTTTACTATCAAAGTATAAAGATAAAACTAAGCGTGAGTCAAATACATTGTAAAAAAGTAAATTCAAAGCCACCATGTGAGTTATTGGTGACATGACCTCTGGGATGTGTTATTTAAAATGGTCTCTTAGAAAGGGAACCCTCCTACACTGTTGGTGGGATTGTAAATTGGTGCAACTACTATGGAAAATAGTATGGCAATTACTCAAAAAACTCAAAATAGAGTTTCCATACGATCCAGTGATGCCACCCGTAGGCGTATATCCAGATAAAACTGTAGTTCAAAAAGATACATGCATCCCTATGTTCACAACAGCACTGTTTACAATAACCAAGACATGGAAGCAACCTGAGTGTCCAACAGAGAGGAATGGGTAAGGAAGAGTGATACACACAACGGAATACTGCTCAGCCACGAAAACGAATACAATGCCATCTGCCTCCACGTGGCTGGGCCTAGAGACTATCATCCTCAGTGAAATAAGTCAGGAAGACACAGACAAACACCATACGAGCTCGCTTATATGGGGGATCTGAAATATGACACAGATGAACATCCTTACGAAACAGAATCAAGGACACAGAGAACAGACTGGTGACCGGCAAGGGGAGGGGGGAGAAGGCTGGACTGGAAGTTTGGGATTCCCAGGATGAATAAACAACAGGGTCCTACTGTATAGCACAGGGAACGATATTCAATATCCTATGATAAACATAATGGAAAAGAATATGACAAAGAATGTGTGTGTGTGTGTGTGTATATATGCATGTATAACTGAGTCACTTTGTTGCACAGCAGTAATAAACACAGCGTTGTAATTCAAAAAACATGAAAGTATTAGTCGCTCGGTCTTGTTCAACTCATTTGCGACCCCATGGACTGTAGCCCGCCAGGCTCCTCTGTCCGTGGCCTTCTCCAGGCAAGAATACTGGAGTGGGTTGCCATTCCCTTCTTCAGGGCATCTTCTTGACCCAGGGATTGAACCTGGGTCTCCTGCTTTGCAGGCAGATTCTTTACTGTCTGAGAAAATAAATTTTTAAAAAGTTCTTGCCCGGAAAGTGGAGTAAAAACACCAATGACTTCATGATCCAGTGTGCGCGCACACACATTTCCCACGACACTCCTACCCTTACCAGAGCCATGAGCTCTGGTAATTTCGGGAGTCTTCTTTTCTGTTTAAAATTTTTTAATGCTGGTGACAACAATAATATTCATTTTATGACCCATAATTTTTGACTCAGTTCGCAAAACATTGGCCTAGACTGACTCCATTTTACAGATGGGGAGACTGAGGTCCAAGTGTACAACAGGTTTTCTCCACCTCGGTGCTGTTGACACTGGAAGCCACTCTGTGCATGTAGGTCATTAGCAGCATCCTTGGCTTCTGCCCGTCAGATGCCACTAGCATCCACCCCCAGTTGTGACAACCCCAAATGCCTCTAGACCCCATGTCCTCTGGGGGGAAAATCACCCAGGTTGAGAACTACTAGTTTATACCACTAACCGTACTGGGCTTTCTGACTCCAAGTCCAAACCTCCCTTTGTCACACAAACTTCTTAATGGAGCATCTGAGTGCTCAGGGTTATGAACCGCTAATGCAGGGGGAACCCGCCATCAGTCCTGATCTTTATTTGCCTCCTACTCTCCCGGCAGAATTTGGGAAGGACCCTGATGATGGGCAGCCATTAGAAATCGCCAGCGAGCCCAGTGCTGGGGAGCACTCCCACGCCCTGCAGACCAGGAGGTCTGTGCTTCCTGCGCTTGCCAGAGGGAGGGCAAGGTATCCATCTCATGGGCGAGCCAGGGAAGCTCCCACTATACCCCATCTCCTTTCTGGCCTCTTGAGCTCAGAGACTGAGGATCTAAGTGAGGGAGCAAGACCTCCTCTAAGTGAGTGAGGAGCACCCCAGGAAGCCGAGTTCAACCCGAGTGCTGTCTCTGCCTTCCAAGTGTGGGGCTCACTGATCCGCATCTCTAACAAACACTCTGTCCTCCACCCTGCAACTCTGATGCAGGTGGACATCAGCCTAAAGCTGCAGAGCAGTGATTGATCTGACCTGGCCACGACGCCCTGAGGTAGAGACGAGAGTCTCAGGCTGGGAGCTCACTCAGAACAATGTAGATTGTCCATGGCTCTTGGGGCTGCTATGGGAGCCAGATCCCAGTGTGGGGGCCACCAGGACTCCCAAGATCTCTCCCAGGTCCCCATGCTGGCCAGCTAGGAGCTGAGTCCCTGGATGGAGCCTGCTGGCCGGGAGCCAGCACCAGGTCAAAGAGCCTCCCCTTTGCACCAGGTGGCCCTGCATGCTCAGACACAAACACTTTACCCAGGATGTGGACAAGGTCCGCAGGAGAGGAACGGGAATTTGTGATTTGGAAGTGAGGAAACAGGATGTCAATGGAGAACAATGGAGCACAGGCTTGGGGGAGGGCCCAGCCGTGCCTGCAGGACTGAAGGGCAGCATCCAGGGCTGCCAGGTCCCTTCCCCTGACCCGGCGCCCCCTCTTCCCCAGAGCAATCATGCCAGCCCACCCTACCCGGCCCAGTTCCTCAGATTACCCGTGTCCTGCCAACACCCCACCCTCACCATCCAAAACAGACAAAGTAGCTGCCCATTTTCTCCAACGTTATATAATAGCAGCACAATTTGGGGTTAGAATTAAACCAATCTACATTGAAATGTGATTGATTCACTTAGGCCAATTATCTGCCAGAAAAATGACAGGCGACAAGAGCAAGTTGATATAAGAAAAGAAGAAGAACACAGAGAGGGTATCCCACGGTGATTCTCTGAATGAGAGAGGCCTAACTCAGCCTGTCCATCCCTCCTGGCCCCTGAAGCCCAAAGAAGGATGGCCAGAGAGGCCAGACTTCTGACACCACCTGCACAGATGTACGGAGGGGAGGTCAGCATTACCTTGACCTTGAGAGACAAGTCCCCAAGTGCTCACAGTGCATTTACGACAACATGGGTGGAACTGAAGGGCGCTGTACTAAGTGAAATACGGCAGATAGAGAACAATAAATGCTGTACCATCTCACACACGAACACTTTAAAATAAAACAAGTGCACCGTGACTTTCAAGGTGGAGAAATCCATTGAGATAAACACTGGGACCACTTGAGGAGGAAGGACCTGGGCCTTCAGCTGCCCAGGGAAGCTGACAGGGTGTTTTCTCTCTGCTGCTGCCTCTGAAGCAAGATAAGTGCCCAGAGTTCAGCGTCCAGGATGACTTCCTCAATTCGTCATGCCCCAGGGACGCCTCCGTCCTTCTCACCAGCGCCTGGTGACCATGGCCAAGGTCACTCTGCCTCCCGCCTCTCTCCCTTCCAGGACTGTCTTGGCTAGGAACTGACTTCCTCCTAGCCCTCCCTGCGGAGACTCTGCGTTAGCCCCTCTTTGCCTGCAGAACAGAGAAACAAACTCTGCCATCATACAGCAAGTTCCAGCCCCATCAGCTCCCCTTACCACCCCATCTTGCACCCCCCTCTTCCTCAGGCCTGTGCTTCTCAAAGTTGGGCCCCAAACCCCCAGGAGCAGCTGGGAACTTGCTAGGGGTGAATATCTCAAGGCACACACTGGATCCAGTGGCATAGACACCCTGGGCCAAGGCTGGGGGACCCCAATAACGTGTTTTAACCAGCCTCCAGGTGAGCCTGATGGGGACCACAGCTCCCACCACACTGATCCCCCCTCCTGGGCTGCATGGCACCAAACTTACCCCTTTCAGACTCTCCCCTGTGCTCCTGCTGTCCCCACTACACAGGACACCTTCCCTGTCCTGTCTGTCCGAGCAAACCCCCTCCCCAAGGCCTTGCACGCCTTGCTGTTCATGAAACCTGCTCTTGTATACAATAGAGAACCACACTTTGTGCACTACTGCCCCACTTTGGTGTTGACAGAGACCCCATGGAGCTAAAGAAGCAAAGATGAGTGTGATGCAGTCCTTGCCCTTGAGGGATTCATGGAGCATTAGGGAAAATGGCATTCCAGTGAAGTTCAGCCATACTGGGATAGGTTTTCCAAAAGAGGCGTGGCCCAAGGGGGCAGGCAGAGAAGCAGGAGAACCCATGGGACATCGCTGACGGTCAAGTGGCTGGGACTCTGCCCTTCCACTGCAGGAGGTGAGGGTTCGATCCCTGGCTGGGGAACTAGAATCTGTGTTGTTGTTTTTCAGTCACTAAGTCATGTCCGATTCTCTGCGAGCCCATGGACTACAGCACGCCGTGCTTCCCTGTTCTTCACTGTCTCCCAGAGCTTGCTCAAACTCATGTCTATTGAGTCGGTGATGCCATCCAACCATCTCATCCTCTATCAGCCTTTTCTTCTCCTTCCCTCAGTCTTTCTCAGGATCAGGGTCTTTTCGAAAGAGCTGGCTCTTGGCATCAGGTGGTCAAAGTATCGGCGCTTCAGCTTCGGCATCAGTCCTTCCAATGAATAGTCAGGGTTGATTTCCTTTGGGATTGACTTGCTTGATCTCTTTGCAGTCCAAGGGACTCTCAAGAGTCTTCTCCAGCACCAAAGTTCAAAAGCATCAGTTCTTTGGTGCTCAGCCATCTTTAGGTCCAACTCTCACATCCATACATGACTACTGGAAAAGTCATAGCTTTCACTTGCCGGGAGCCATCGTGAGGAATCCCACCCATGACAAGGTCATGCAGCAGAGATTTGATGGGCAAGGTCGAGTCAGATCTCAGGTTTTCCCCCTGGTATTTCCTGAGCGTGTACCCCAAAAATAAGAATATGCCTGCCTTATTGTATTGCACTTTTCATTCTTCTGACACACTCTGGAAAAAGTCAACTCAGGGCTTTAGTCTTCTGCATTTGAAAGGGTGTTTCAATCCAAAAACCCCTCTGATGACTTTCTAGCCTGACTGCAGGACTCGGTACAGCTGCACATGTGATTGTTTGAGGCCTCCCAACCGACTGTGGGAGGCACAGGAAGCTTAAAACATCCTAGGAATGTAGGGGCTTCGCGGAGTCAAAATCATTAGAATAGGACTGATTAAAGGTTTCATTTGTTGAGCTAATACTTGCTGCCAAATTTTCATATCTTTTATTTTTAGAATAGTTGGTATATAGAAAAACAAGTAGTAGACCTGGTATTAGCAACATTAGATCTTTGAGTTAAGTACTTTCTTTGTTATAACCCACTGCACTTTTGTTCTACAGGAATGTAACTTTATTTAGTATTTTGAGGGTGATGCAGAGTAAAGAAAAAAAACACTTCTAGGGAAAAGGAGTTTTCTGGTTGATAGACAATTATCCAAGAAGAGAGCCATAAAAATGTTAACACGCCTCTTGGCCAGAAAATAATGTAAACCACCTGAGACCTTTTGTATAAGGGAGGGTATGCAAAAAGAAAGCCTTGTCTCAAAGAGGGTCAAGACTGCTGCCCCTGCATAACTCTGCATACTCCATTATTTCTTTATGTACAACTTGGGGTATATAAGCTGATTTTGAAAAACAGTTTTGGGGGAGTCTTGCACCAATGCTGGGCTTCCCCATGTCGTTCTTTTCTCCCCTTTTTTCGGCTGAATTCCCATCTGGGGCGTGGAGGCTCACCATGTCTACTTACTTGTCCCGGCTTCTAAGATCCATAAGAGAGAGAGCCCAAGGCGGGGCACTCTCCGATATTCAAACGGACACCGGTGGCCTAACGTAGATGGTGCAAGTTCCTCGTCTGGAACTTTATTGGCTTTCCACGTAAACCAAGTTATTCAGCCTCTTTTCTCCACTTAATTTTCCTACTACACTATTTCTTCCTAATCTAATCTTATATCTCTAAATAAATAAGTTTTTCCTCACCTATCCGTCTCCCTTTCGAATCACCCTGGATCCACCGGGGCTGGACCCCAGCATTCACTAACAGGACCTTGGTCGGCAAAGTGATGTCTCTGCTTTGTAATATACTGTCTAGGTTTGCCATAGCTTTCCTTCCAAGGAGCATCTTTTAATTTCATGGGTACAGTCACCCTCCTCCAGGGGGTCTTCCCAAGCCAGGGATCAAACCTAGTCTCCTGAATGGCAGGCAGATTCTTTACCATCTGAGCTGTCAAGGAAGCTGACATGCAGTGTAGTACAGCCCAAAAATAATTAATTAATTAAAAAAAATTTTTTTTTAATGATGCAGGAGAGCCCAGAGCTAAGGCCAGCTGTCAGTTCACTCAGCAGCCAAGCCAAGCCTTGCCCAATGCTGGCACACAGAGGTGCCACGGCTGCAGCCGTGGTCCCAACTGATGGAGTTAACACCACAAGAGCCCTGAGCCTGCATCTCATGTGAGGTCTGGGTGTTGACCAAGATGCTCTCCTTGACCAAGTCTCCTTGACCACACCTGAGTCAGGCTTTTCTGAGCTCTTTGCTTGGTTAGGTTTCCACCTAGACTCTATCCCTGGCCTACTTGGTCCAGTTTTAGCAAGAATCCTGTAGGTTAGTTTAGCAAGAATCCCCTGCCCTCAATATCCAATTATATTCCTCATAACCCACTCTGCACATTGCATCACCCTGGCCTGCCATCAGCAAGAACCCTGTCAAGCTGGTTTAGCCAGACTCCCCAAGACCCCTGACGTTTCCTCTTGGTAATTTCCCATCCTGGGACTTCCCTTCCTGTGGTTAAGAATCCACTTTCCAGTAGAGGGGACATGGGTTTGACCCCTGATCAGGGAACTAAGATCCCACGTGCCATGGAGCAACTAAGCCTGAGTGCCATAACTAGAGAGAAATCTGCACACCACAACGAAGACCTCACAGGCCACAGCTAAGACCCAACACAGCTGAATACATAAGTAATGTAAATAAATATTTTTTAAAATTTCTATCCAGCCACCCACACCTGGCTCCTTGGCTATAATTTCCCACTCATCCTTGTTATATTCTTTTCTCTATGCCAAACCCCCATTGCAGTGCCCCCATCCCCCCCCCCCCACACCCCACCCCCTGTAAAGTCTTCCTCACTGTCCTTATAACAATTGCCACAAAAAGTTTGCTGTGACAGTGTGGGTAAGTCTATTGCCATCTCCCTCTCCACCTGCCCCGCCCCGCCACAGCTAAGGACTCTCTGCCTTTGCTGGGTTTTGCACGATCCCTCTCACATACCACACGCATCTCGTGAACTGTTAGAGTGTGAAGCTCACCAAACTGCAACATTCCATCTCTGCCTCCGGCCCCACTCCCAGCCCCGGACAGTGCCCTTAATACAGGAGCAAGGTCCTTCTTCCTGACAAGCTCAGGATCAAAATCCAGCTCTCGCTACCTTACCTGTCAGCCCTTGGGAGAATCATCGACCTCCTTGGGCTTCAATTCTTCATGCATGAAATTGGGGTGACTGCCTGCTCCCCACATCTCAGAGCTGCCTCAGGGGAGCAGAGATAACATGGGCATGGTATCAACCCTTTGCCAGGAACACAGGAGATGTTCCACACCAGCTGATACTCTGACCTCCAGCAGGAACAGGCAACCTTCCTTCCCTTTTCTACATGCTTGGGCTGTTACAAACCATTTTCTGGGTCATCATTTCTCTTGATGCTTCAGGGCTTCCAGGGCGTTGCCTGGACCCAGAGCAATGGACTCAAACACTGGAGAAACACGAAAACTCTCTCCATCCATGAGGCTTCCACAGGAATAGACCCAGGGAGAAGTCAAGGGAATCCCTAAGTCGTGGAGAGGCCGTTCCCCACCATGATCTTGGCTCAGCACTGTCGTAAGAATGAGAAACCTCAACGCCCAACCCGACACCCTCACCTGCCAAGGCTGAGCTAGGCTGCCCTGACTCCTGCCCACCCCCTCACTCTGAATTCCTCCCATTAGGGCAAGGACTCACCTACGATCGAGAAGGAGTGTGTCTTGCAATCCCCTGCCAGGAGGTAACTACAGTCTCCCGCGAAGCTGTACATGCTCTCATCAAAGGTGTTGATGAAGTCAGCTCCGAAGAGGCTGCACCGGGCCATCGATGACTTGCCAAGAGCCCCTTCTCCACAAAGGGCCCCTGGAGGGAAAGGCCACACGTGAGTACAGCAGGTACCACCAGCTCAAACTACTGCATCCCAGCAGAAATGAGGCTGCAGCCATCAGAAATCAGGCTATGGGGAAGGACTTTCCATTTTAAATGACGCTAGAACTGTTGCTTTCAGCCCCCAAGAATGACCCGGGGCTCCCCAATAATGGAAGAACTGCTTTTCAGGAAATCATTTCATTTTAATGACAGATGATATGAAGTGTATACTGCATGCTCCTTAGAGAAAATTTGGAAAATATTGAAGAAGAATAAAAAAGGAAGTTAAAATCATCTGCAACCAACATAGCAGTGCCCCCATCCCGACCCCCCCACACCCCACCCCCTGTAAAGTCTTCCTCACTGTCCTTATAACAATTGCCACAAAAAGTTTGCTGTGACAGTGTGGGTAAGTCTATTGCCATCTCCCTCTCCACCTGCCCCGCCCCGCCACAGCTAAGGACTCTCTGCCTTTGCTGGGTTTTGCACGATCCCTCTCACATACCACACGCATCTCGTGAACTGTTAGAGTGTGAAGCTCACCAAACTGCAACATTCCATCTCTGCCTCCGGCCCCACTCCCAGCCCCGGACAGTGCCCTTAATACAGGAGCAAGGTCCTTCTTCCTGACAAGCTCAGGATCAAAATCCAGCTCTCGCTACCTTACCTGTCAGCCCTTGGGAGAATCATCGACCTCCTTGGGCTTCAATTCTTCATGCATGAAATTGGGGTGACTGCCTGCTCCCCACATCTCAGAGCTGCCTCAGGGGAGCAGAGATAACATGGGCATGGTATCAACCCTTTGCCAGGAACACAGGAGATGTTCCACACCAGCTGATACTCTGACCTCCAGCAGGAACAGGCAACCTTCCTTCCCTTTTCTACATGCTTGGGCTGTTACAAACCATTTTCTGGGTCATCATTTCTCTTGATGCTTCAGGGCTTCCAGGGCGTTGCCTGGACCCAGAGCAATGGACTCAAACACTGGAGAAACACGAAAACTCTCTCCATCCATGAGGCTTCCACAGGAATAGACCCAGGGAGAAGTCAAGGGAATCCCTAAGTCGTGGAGAGGCCGTTCCCCACCATGATCTTGGCTCAGCACTGTCGTAAGAATGAGAAACCTCAACGCCCAACCCGACACCCTCACCTGCCAAGGCTGAGCTAGGCTGCCCTGACTCCTGCCCACCCCCTCACTCTGAATTCCTCCCATTAGGGCAAGGACTCACCTACGATCGAGAAGGAGTGTGTCTTGCAATCCCCTGCCAGGAGGTAACTACAGTCTCCCGCGAAGCTGTACATGCTCTCATCAAAGGTGTTGATGAAGTCAGCTCCGAAGAGGCTGCACCGGGCCATCGATGACTTGCCAAGAGCCCCTTCTCCACAAAGGGCCCCTGGAGGGAAAGGCCACACGTGAGTACAGCAGGTACCACCAGCTCAAACTACTGCATCCTAGCAGAAATGAGGCTGCAGCCATCAGAAATCAGGCTATGGGGAAGGACTTTCCATTTTAAATGACGCTAGAACTGTTGCTTTCAGCCCCCAAGAATGACCCGGGGCTCCCCAATAATGGAAGAACTGCTTTTCAGGAAATCATTTCATTTTAATGACAGATGATATGAAGTGTATACTGCATGCTCCTTAGAGAAAATTTGGAAAATATTGAAGAAGAATAAAAAAGGAAGTTAAAATCATCTGCAACCAACATTCAGCAGTAAAGTTGACATTTTAGTGTTTGGATTTCTATCTTACTGTGTATAAACAATTACAGTTTTTTTTTGCAAATTTGTCAGCAAACTGACTGAGCAAAGGACTTATAACCTGTTTATTTCTCAACATATTATGAAGAATTTATAATGTCATACTTCCAAAACATGATTTTTGGTGGGCTGTATTGTACCTTGCATTGAAATGAATTTGGTATAGGTTCTAACATTTTTCAGTTTTCTGATGTGTAAATAGATTGTAATGAGTGTCCTTTAATCTACTGGTATATCTCGAATATATTAAATTCTAAGCAGATCAATAGATCAGTGTGCCTGACCCATAGAACCTATGAAATGTTAACCCCTGCAAGATCATATACTGACACTTGCCAACTTCACCTCACAGTGTACGTGCATATGTATATGTGTTCACAGCAGTCAGTCTCCAAGTTTTCTTTCTCCTCTGGCCCAGGACCCTCCTACTAGGGTTAGGGTTACAGTTAACAGGAAGATGCAGAGGAGTAACAAAAGTACAACTGCCCCTGTGGGCAGCAGGTTGGATGCTGCTGACCTAGTTATCTAAGTGGAAATGAGGGTGAGACCAGGATCAGAAAAGGGTCCCTTTTGCCATTCATAGACTCAGCATCTCAGTGAGGGAAGAAAGGCAGTGTCTACAGTGGAGAAGAGCTGGCCTGAGACCCAGGAGAACTAACCTCTGATCTTGGTTCTATGTGACTTTAGAGCAGTTGTTTTTCCTCTCTGACCCTCGGCTTCTTCATCGCTACTATGGGATGTACAGCTGCACAAATAAATGGGCCCCACCATCCACTCAAAAACTAATAATCTACCCAAGTCTTGGGTTCCTTTTCCCCAACCTCCATCCCCATCCTAAAGTACTGTCTTGTGTAGCCCTGGTGCTTCTTAATTCCCCAATCAGAGAAGACACTTGCAGGCACCAACTCCTTGAGAAACACACATGAGGAGCGGTGGGCTCTGCAGAAGAGAAATTAACCAGGCACCCAGTGACTCCAAGCCCCAACAGGAGCCGAACGTAGGGTTGGACACACAGGTGTGCTCTAGACACACCTGCTGACCCCTGGCCGGGGGAGGTTCCCAATGGCCAGAGGCAGAATTGAAGAGTGGCAGCACCGTGGGACCTACCTGGCAAAGTGAGGGCCACAGCAAGCAGCAGCCTCGCGAGCCTGGTGGGAAACATCTGTGGAGAAGAGGGAGAGGTGAGCGGCTGCTGGTCTGTGCTACTGGCCATACGTGATGTGGGGAGAATTTTTTAAGCAAGAGAAAAGAATGACCCTCATTTCCCCCTTAAACATAGACTGTGCTCAGTCGCTACAGTCGTGTCCAACTTTTTGGGACCCCATGGACTATAGCCTGCCAGCTTCCTCCGACCATGGAATTCTCCAGGCAAGAATATTGGAGTGAATATCCATTTCCTCCTCCAGGGGACCTTCCCCACCCAGGGATCGAACCCACATCTCCTGCACTGCAGGTGGATTCTTTATAGCTGAGCCACTGGGAAAGACCTAAACATGGACTACTGGTCCCCCCAAAAGCAGGTCAAGCCCAAGAGTAATAATCACTGGGTCAGAACGCCAAGCATCCTTCCCCAAACAGTGGGGGAAGCACACGGAGTCCCTGAGCACATAGAGAGGAAAGCTCTGCCTTGCCCTCCCTCGCCCCCTGCCAGCCTGACCCCTATCATTCCCTGATCCTTCAGCAGCTCGGAGCAGGGAGCAGCTCATTCCCTCCTCCTCCTCATCCTTCCACACTTGGCAGGAAACTGGAGAAGTGGAACTGTCTCACACTTCCATTCCTACCACAGGCACCAGGCTTCGAGAATCTTCAGGAACCAGACTTGCTGGGCAGTCACCCACAAGGTGGGCTTCCCAGGTGGTGTTAGTAGTAATGAACCCACCAGTGCAGGAGACATAAGAGACACGGTTCCATCCCTGGGTTGGGAAGATCCCCTAGAGGATGGCATGGCAACCCACTCCAGTATTCTTGCCTGGAGAATCCTCACGGACAGAAGAACCTGGCAGGCTACAGTCCATAGAGCTGCAAAGAGTTGGATACGACTGAAGCCACTTAGCACACACGTAGGCATCCACAAGGTACACGAGCTCCCTCTCTCATCCCTACCCCAGCACCTAGCACAATGCCCAGCACCCAGGAGGTGTTCAGAAAAAATCTGCTGAGTTGATCTGGTAAGTGGACAGGAGTCCAGCAGCCCTGGGCGGCGGGCATGGTTCCCTGAGGTGTGACTCCCCCTCTCCAAGAAAGGGACCACTGATCTTGGCTGGCTGAGCACACCCTGAGTCCCTCAGGGCTCCAGCCACAGCGGTCTCCTCTGGAAAAGCAGCTAAATTAAGTTCAGCGTCTCTCATTTGGCCTTCCCTAATGGAGAAGGAAATGGCAACCCACTCCAGTGTTCTTGCCTGGAGAATCCCGGGGACGGTGGAGCCTGGTGGGCTGCCGTCTATGGGGTCGCACAGAGTCAGACACGACTGAAGCGACTTAGCAGCAGCAGCAGCAATGGCTCAGATGGTAAAGCGTCTGCCTGCAATGTGGGCAGATCCTTCCTGACCCAGGGATCCAACCTGGGTCAGGAAGATCCCCTGGAAAAGGAAATGGCAACCCACTCTGGTATTCTTGCCTGGACAATCCCGTGGACAGAGGAGCCTGGGTGGGTTACAGTCCATGGGGTCACAGAGAGTTGAACACAACTGAGCAACTAACACTTTTCTGTCATCTGACATTCACTGGGCAGAGGTGGGCAGGGGTAGGGGGGCCCTTTCCCACCCACTGTCCCATCTGACCAAACAAGGGAGAGGTAAACCCCATCCATATATAATTCTTCTGGGGAAGGAACACTCTGATGTCCAATATGGCCAAGCCTTGGTCTCAGCCATACACACAGGTACATCAGGCTGCTTCCGGAAGGTACCCAGAGGTGAGGGTAGGGCTTGTCTCCTCCTGTCTGGTCAAGCACTACAAGCAGGAAAATCCAGGCAGGAGCAGAAGCAGTCACGGAACCCCCAGAGGCAGGTGGAAAAGACGGCATTAGGAGGGTCCTTGGCTGTGAATCACTCCGGCACACTAGTCCCCAGAAGGAGAACCCCAGGTCCCCAGGGCAGGGGGTGGGGGTCAGTCCTGCATCTCATTCCACAGTGAGCCAACCCTCCTCCCAAATCCCGTACCTTCCCCTGTGGAAGGGGGTGCAGGTGTCTCCAAGGAAGCTCAGCCTCCACAGTGCTGCAGCCAGCCCTAGGCCATGCTCTCCAGGAACTTCTGCGGCTTTGGACAGTCTTGCTGGTGAGTGATCCCCGGGCCGCGGACACCCTGTGGCCAAGGGGAGATAAAGCCCAAATCGTGACGTCTGCGGTCAGCCCGCCTGCCCCCCTCTTTTCCCACCACAGTAGCTGTGAGCAGCCACAACAGGAGACAGGCCTCCTCCTAATGACCCAGAGGAAACAATGGACGGAAATGGTACTAGAAACACCTCCGAGGCGATAAGGCTTTGAACAGTTTGGTGGGAGGCCTCAAAGCCTCTGCCCCCAATGAACCTCCTGGCCTTCCAGGGGCCCCACACAGGCCCTGATCCTTCCATAGGCAGCGCCCCACAAACCGGAGGACCAGGGAGGCTGGCTGTCCCAGACAGGCCGGCCCAGGCTGGGGAGGAACCCAGGCCAGAGCAACAGAGCTTCTGGATCTGATCTCCAGGGCCAGACTCCAGGGGAGTTTGGAGAAACACCTCCACCTGAGCCAGCTGAGCAACTGTGTTTAGAGGAAGGAGAGAGCTGACGCTTCCTGCCCTGCAAGGTGTGAGAGATCAGGTCCCGGCCCCCACGAGGGCCACCAGGCTGGGTCCCAGAGAGAGAATGGATGCTTTACAGGTAAGAGGCCTGGTCACTGGTCCTGGCCTTTCTGAGATGATGGCTGGATGGTTGGAGGCTGTCCTCTTCCCAAAGATGCTTCCAAACCCACCTGATGCCCTGACTCCTCCCTGACCTTACACACACACATCACATACACAACATATGCACCACACACATAGTACATATCTACACACACACTACATGTATACATACACATACAGAGTCCCTTGGACTGCAAGGAGATCCAACCAGTCCATCCTAAAGGAAATCACTCCTGGGTGTTCATTGGAAGGACTGATGTTGAAGCTGAAACTCCAATACTTTGGCCACCTGATGCGAAAGGCTGACTCATTTAAAAAAACCCTGATGCTGAGAAAGATTGAGGGCAGGAGGAGAAGGGGATGACAGAAGATGAGATGGTTGGATGGCATCACCAACTGAATGAGTTTGGGTAAACTCCAGGAATGGGTGATGGACAGGAAGGCCTGACATGCTGCAGTCCATGGGGTCGCAAAGAGTCGGACACGACCGAGTGACTGAACTGAACTGAACAGTGCATATATATATACCCACACATATACACACAACACATTCACACACAACACATTCACACACAACACATTCACACACATACACATAACACACACACATACTACATATGTATCATACACACCACACACACACATGCACCACACATACTCCACATACATACACACACACACCACATACATACCACATACAGACACACACCAATTCTTCTTCCCAAACTCCAATTCCCCCGAGCCTAGTTTTCAATCACGTGCTAAATTAATTCTTGCTTGAAGAGGGAGCCAATAAAACAGAGGAGCACGGGGCCTCTCATGCTGGGACCCCAGGCTCTGCAACAGGTAGCCTAAGAAGCATCTCAGTGAGGAAGGCCACTCACCGCTTCTCAGGCCACGGCACCTACTCTAAGAGTCTGGGAAACCATCTGTCTGCAACCTCCTCCTCCCCACACTCACACCTCACACTCCACCACCCCCTTTACCGCCCAGGAGAAGAAGATGAAGGCTCCCAAGGAAGAAATGGTAGAAGAGGCAGAATTAGCACAGTACAGCAGAAAAGGCACTCAAGGACTTCCAGTTCCAACTTGCTTTTAGCTAGATGACCTGCAAATACATTCCCTACAACACATCTTGAAATGTTGTGTCAAATACAACAAATGTTCTTTAAATGCACAGCCAAACTGGAAGGAAGATGATGACTACCTCCAAGGATCAAAGAGGAAGAGGGACTCGAATCCACAGGAAGCAGCTCAAGTCCATAAGGCCGGTGAGCCCGGGCACCTCAAGGCCGAGCCTCATGAGAACAGGAAATGAGGCTTCGGGTCTGGCTCAGGCAGAAAGTTGGAATAAGACCCATGCACTCGGCTGAAACCCTGGAAGGGAACTACCTTCCAAAGGGTACATAGGAAAAAAGAAATCCAGCCACCAACATAAAAGATAACGAATTTGTCTGTCTCCATCTGTGTTGGTTGGTGGTGGGAAAGTTAAGTCTCTTTAGAATTTGTAGCCATGGGCCCACAGTCCTGCAGATTTCAAGTTAAGACTGACATGACTTGGTCCAGGAACTCCAGAACTGAGAAACTGACACATATGTGAGTCCTGGTAGAAACAAACACAAATGTATCTAAAAAGATAAACCTTCTTCTCAGGTCACACATAATACTCACAGATAAAGCTCTCTAGAGGATGAATTCAAAGTCACAAATTTTACAACACTTGGGAATACAGTCCATCATGGGCAAGAAGAAGCCCTAACAATCAACAGCAGGATTAGATCCGAAGAACTTCAGATAATTAAATGATCAGAGAGAGAGGAAAAAATAAGAGTGTTTCCAATCATCATAAAGAGCAGGAACTGAAAGCAGAAAAATAAGACACCATAAGAAAAAAGTGGGAAGATTTGATAAAGGACTTTTAGAAAAGCAAATAGTCAATTAATTTAAAAAATTCAAATACAAACGCCAGACATTTTCAAAGAAAAATTGGCTGAAAGATAAAGTTGAAGAATTGTTCAAAGAGATAAGGAGGCAAAAAATAATAGGAGAAGATCCAAAGAGAAGTGCTGAGGGACTACTCTGGTGGTTCAGTGGCTAAGACTCCCTGCTCCTATTGCAGGGAGCGAAGGTTCAGTCCCTTGTCAGAGAACTAGATCCCACATGCTGCAACTTAAGATCCCACATACTGCAACTAAGATTGGCACAGCCAAATAAATGAATAAAATGTTAAGTGCTGAGAAAATATCCTTCAGTGTAGATTCCCAAGGGCAGTGCCTTAACTTGAATGCCACCCCACCCCACCCCACCCCAAAGCAGGCCCTGAGAATTTTAGTGCAGGTAATGTATTTGGGAGAGCAGAAAACTCTGGCAGGCAAGTGGGAACACGAGAAATGGAGGGAAGCCAATAATAGATGTTTACTAAGCCAGTTACCACGTGGGCAACTGAGCTTAATCCCTTGAGGAAAGTCTAGGACAAAGGGTAAGACACATACTTCAGAACTATCCCTTTCTTGGATCAAGAAAATGGAGATATTTCTAAAATACCCTACACTGGTCCTTAATTATCGAGGGTTGCTCCTGGAAACATTACCTCCCCAATACTCCGTCTCCAGGGCATAGAGCTGCAGACCCTGGAGTCTAGAAGAAGCACATGAAGGTTAAGTTCGGGGGGATATGGGAGAAGTTTAACTAGGCTGTTAAATTATCATTTGGAAGTTGGCAAAAAGTAAAGACTTCTTTTTCCAGAAAAATGGTAGCATGTTTATTATTAACAGTCCTTCCTGAAAGAACTACTAAAAAAGGTACCCCAGGAAGAAGAAAATTAAACCCACAAACAAAATACCAGATGAAAAGATAAAGAAGTTGAAAAATATAGGACTTCCCTGGGGGCTCAATGGGTAAGAATCCACCTGCCAATGCAGGGAACATGGGTTCGATCCCTGGTCCTGGAAGATCCCACAAGCCGCAGAGCAGCTAAGCCTGTGCCACAACTAGGCCACGCCCACTGAAGCCCCTGCGCCAGAGACCGTGCTCTGTACCAGGAGAAGCCACCGCAGTGAGAGGCCCAAACACCGCAGCTAGGGAAGAGCCCCCACTAGCCACAACTCGAGGAAGCCTGCAGGCAGCAACTAAGACCCAACACAGCCAGAAATAAAAAAATAAGTAAACATTTATAAAGCAAAATTGGAAAATATGGGAGTAATAGGAGCAGGCAGTGATGCATAAAACAATAACAATAACAATGATAAACTGGAGAGTTCAAAAGTAAGACACGATCACAACATCAGATGGTAATAGCAGCTAAGTTGGAGAGTGGATGATGCGAGTGAAAGTGTAGAAACTTTGTATTGCTCAGAAGAAAGAGGTGATAACTGTAGACTTTGTGGAGGCTAAAATGCACAGTCAAATTTTAAGAAAGGATGCTAAAAGAATAGAATTGAATGTACATTTTCCAAATCAACATGGGAGAGGGGAACTAGAAATAAACACAACTAGACTGACCCAGGAGGGAAAATAGAAACAGCAGGACAGATACCATAAAATAAGATAGGAAAAATCCAGACATTGCTTATCAACAGTTAAATGAAACAGATGATCAGACTGGATGACACGTATCTAGCAATGTTCAAGAGCTAAGCCTGAAACATAAAGACGCAAAGACTGCAGGAAAATAAAAAGGAAAATTCAAATAGTAACCGAGAGAAAGTTGATGATACCACTATCAGACAAAACAGACCTTAAGAAAAAAGCCTGGAGAAGGAAATGGCAACCCACTCCAGTACTCTGGCCTGGAAAATCCCATGGACGGATGAGTGTGGTAGGCTACAGTCCATGGGGTCGCAAAGAGTCGGACATGACTGAGCGAAAAAAAAAAAGATAAAAGTCATTATTAGAGACAAAGAGGATACAAAGATGACACAAAGATGGATGTACCAAGAAGCTATAATTATGTGCACTTCATAATGTTTGCTCAAAATGTACAAAGAAAAATTATTGAATTATAAGGCAAAACAGAAAAAGCTTTGGGTAAAAATCAACAACATCCTCTTAGGAAAACAGACACAGAAAACATCTTTGTAACCCACAGAAAAAAGAGAATATCCTTGTCCTGAGTAATAGAGCAAACCTCACAATTACGATAAAATATGAGCCACTTTCCCTTTAAAAATCAGAACAAGCCAAAAAGCCCAATAACATCTCTGCTAGACAACATTGGATCAGGTGTCCAGGTTGCTACAGAAAAAAAAGAAAGAAAAGGAAATATAAGGCACATGGCTTCAAAAAGAAAAAACAAAATAGTTATTATTTAAAGATATGACTTTGTACATAGAAAAAATTCCAGAAAATTCTACGTAAGAGAATTTTATCAGAGTTCAAAAGTTTACTATAACAAAGTACAGATGTGAAAGTTGGACCATGAAGAAGGTTGAGCGCTGAAGAACTGATGCTTTTGAACTGTGGTGTTGGGAAAGACTTTTGAGAGTCCTTTGGACTGCAAGGAGATCAAACCAGTCAACTATCAAGGACATCAGTCCTGAATATTCATTGGAAGGACTGATGCTGAAGCTGAAGCTCCGATACTTTGGGCACCTGATGCAAAGAGCTGATTCATTAGGAAAGACCCTGATGCAGGGAAAGATTGAAGGTGGGAGGAAAGGGGGACAACTGAGGATGAGATGGTTGGATGGCATCACCAACTCAATGGACATGAGTTTTAGCATGGGAGATGGTGAAGGACAGGGAAGCCTGGCGTGGTGCAGTCCAGGGGGTTACAAAGAGTCGGACAAGACTCAGGGACTGAACAACAACAAAAAATCTTTAAAACCTCTGTCATTACATAAAACCTTTATATAATGTTTCTATATAACTGTAAACTGTAATGTTTAAGTGACCCTATTAGTAAAACAGCAAATTCTGTAAGGCTCTTAAGAATAAATACAGTAAAATCTGCACAAATTATTATGTGGAAAATTATAAATTTTGTTGCAAGACATAGGAGAAAATCCAACAGAGGGATACACTGTGTTCATATTTACTTAAAGTATTGTAAAGATACTGACTATCTTCAAGTTAGTATATAAATTAAACACAATTCCAATCAAAATGTAACAGAGTTTTTCAAGAAATTAGACAAGCTGATACAAAATCCCTATGGAGAGCAAAAGATGAAGAACAGTTGAGACAACTGGGAATTTTAGATTGTCTAAAAGAAATTAATAATGGCTATTATCAAAAAGATAGAAAATAGTAAGTGTTGATGAGGCAGTGGAGAAAAGAGATTTTGAGCACTATTAGTAGGACTATAATCTGGTACAGCCACCTTGGGAAACAATATGGAAATTCCTCAAAAAAATTAAAATAGAACTACCGTATGAGCCAGTCACCCCAATTCCCTATATATATCTGAAAGAAATGAAGTAACTATTTCAGAGAAATATCTGCAGACTCAAGTTCATTACAGCATCATTGACGATAGCCACAATATGGAAACAACCCATGAATCCATGGATGTTTGAATGGATATACAAAATGTGGTATTTATACAATGGAATGTTCAGTTCAGTTCAGTGGCTCAGTTGTGTCCAACTCTTTGTGACCCCATGAATCACAGCATGCCAGGCCTCCCTGTCCATCACCAACTCCCAGAGTTCACTCAAACTCATGTCCATCTAGTCGGTGATGCCATCCAGCCATCTCGTCCTCTGTCGTCCCCTTTTCCTCCTGCCCCCAATCCCTCCCAGCATCAGGGTTTTTTCCAATGAGTCAACTCTTCACATGAGGTGGCCAAAGTATTGGAGTATCAGCTTCAGCATCAGTCCTTCCAATGAACACCCAGGACTCATCTCCTTTAGGATGGACTGGTTGGATCTCCTTGCAGCCCAAAGGACTCTGAAGAGTCTTCTCCAACACCACAGTTCAAAAGCATCAATTCTTCGGCACTCAGCTTTCTTCACAGTCCAACTCTCACATCCATACATGACCACTGGAAAAACCATAGCCTTGACTATAAACAGACCTTTGTTGGCAAAGTAATATCTCTGCTTCTCAATATATTATCTAGGTTGCTCATAACTTTCCTTCCAAGGAATAAGTGTCTTTTAATTTCATGGCTGCCGTCACCATCTGCAGTGATTTTGGAGCCCCCAAAATAAAGTCAGTCACTGTTTCCACTGTTTCCCCATCTATTTGTCATGAAGTGATAGAACAAGATGCCATGATGTTAGTTTTCTGAATGTTGAGCTTTAAGCCAACTTTTTCTCTCTCCTCTTTCACTTTCATCAAGAGGCTCTTTAGTTCTTCTTCGCTTTCTGCCTTAAAGGTGGTGTCATCTGCATATCTGAGGTTATTGATATTTCTCCCAGAAATCTTGATTCCAGCTTGTGCTTCTTGCAGCCCAGTGTTTCTCATGATGTACTCTGCATAGAAGTTAAATAAGCAGGGTGACAAGCCTTGACGTACTCCTTTTCCTATTTGGAACCAGTCTGTTGTTCCATGTCCAGTTCTAACTGTTGTATTATTCAGCCATATAAAGAAGGCAATCTTGCCATTTGCAACAATATGAATGAAACTTGTGGGCATTATGCTAAAAAATCAGAGAAAAACAGATGCCGAATGATCTCACTTATATGTGAAATCACAATGGTGTGATTACTCACCTAGAGCCAGACATCCTGGAATGTGAAGTTAAGTGGGCCTTAGAAAGTATTCAGTTCAGTTCAGTTCAGTCGCTCAGTCGTGTCTGACTCTTTGCGACCCCGTGGACTGTAACCTACTAGGCTTCTCCGTCCGTGGGATTCTCCAGGCAAGAATACTGGAGTGGATTGCCATTTCCTTCTCCAGGGGATCTTCCCGACCCAGGGATTGAACCCGGGTCTCCCGCATTAGAGGCAGACGCTTTAACCTCTGAGCCACCAGGGAAGCCCGTATTACTATGAACAAAGCTAGTGGAGGTGATGGAATTCCAGTTGAGCTATTTCAAATCCTAAAAGATGATGTTCTGAAAGTGCTGCACTCAATATGTCAGCAAATTTGATAAACTCAGTAATGGCCAGAGGACTGGAAAAGGTCAACTTTCATTCCAATCCCAAAGAAAGGCAATGACAAAGAATGCTCAAACTACTGCACAATTGTACTCATCTCACACGCTAGAAAAGAAATGCTTAAAATTCTCCAAGCCAGGCTTCAGCAATATGTGAACCGTGAACTTCCAGATGTTCAAGCTGGTTTTAGAAAAGGCAGAGGAACAAGAGATCAAATTGCCAACATTCACTGGATCATCGAAAAAGAATTCCAGAAAAACATCTATTTCTGCTTTATTGACTATGCCAAAGACTTTGACTGTGTGGATCACAATAAACTATGGAAAATCTGAAAGAGATGGGAGTACCAGACCACCTGACTTGCCTCTTGAGAAACCTGTATGCAGGTCAGGAAGCAACAGTTAGAACTGGACATGGAACAACAGACTGGTTCCAAATAGGAAAAGGAGTACGTCAAAGCTGTATATTGTCACCCTGCTTATTTAACTTCTATGTAGAGTACATCATGAGAAACGCTGGGCTGGAAGAAGCACAAGCTGGAATCAAGATTGCAGGAGAAATATCAACCTCAGATATGCAGATGACACCACCTTTAAGGCAGAAAGCGAAGAAGAACTAAAGAGCCTCTTGATGAAAGTGAAAGAGGAGAGAGAAAAAGTTGGCTTAAAGCTCAACATTCAGAAAACTAACATCATAGCATCTGGTCCCATCACTTCATGACAAATAGATGGGGAAACAGTGGAAACAGTGGCTGACTTTATTTTGAGGGCTCCAAAATCACTGCAGATGGTGACGGCAGCCATGAAATTAAAAGACACTTATTCCTTGGAAGGAAAGTTATGACCAACCTAGATAGTATATCGAGAAGCAGAGATATTACTTTGCCAACAAAGGTCTGTTTAGTCAAGGCTATGGTTTTTCCAGTGGTCAAGTATAGATATTAGACTTGGACTGTGAAGAAAGCTGAGCACCAAAGAATTGATGCTTTTGAACTGTGGTGTTGGAGAAGACTCTTGAGAGTCCCTTGGGCTGCAAGGAGATCCAACCAGTCCATCCTAAAGAAAATCAGTCCTGGGTGTTCATTGGAAGGGCTGATGTTGAAGCTGAAACTCCAATATTTTGGCTACCTGATTTGAAGAGTTGACTCATTTGAAAAGACCCTGATATTGGGAAAGATTCAAGGTAAGAGGAGAAGGGGATGACAGAGGATGAGATGATTAGATGGCATCACCGACTCAATGGACATGAGTTTGGGTAAACTCCGGGAGTTGGTGATGGACAGGGAAGCCTGGCGTGCTGCAGTTCATGGGGTCACAAAGAGTGACTGATATGTGAAATCTAAAACACAAACAACAAAACAAGAAACTAAGCTCATAGAAACTGAGAAGAGATTGGTGGTTGTCAGAGGCAGGGGGTAGGACATAGGCAAAATGGGTGAAGGGAGTCAAAAAACACAAACTTCCAGCTATAAACCACGTAAATCATGAGCTGTATTGTATAACACGGTGACTATAGTTCAGCTCCATTCAGTCGCTCAGTCGTGTCTAACTTGTTTAACTCAATGCAACTATGAGCCACTCCGTGTAGGGCCACCCAAGACGGACGGGTCATAGTGGAGAATTCTGACAAAATGTGGTCCACTGGAGAAGGGAATGGCAAACCACTTCAGTATTCTTGCCTTGAGAACCCCATGAACGGTATGAAAAGGCAAAAAAATAGGACACTGAAAGACTATAGTTAGTAATACTGTATTGCATATTTGAAAGTTGTTAAGAGACTGGATCTTAAAAGTTCTCATCACAAGATAAAAAGTTGTTAACATGTTAACAAGACAGAAGTGATCATTTCTCGATATATGCAAATGTCAAATCATATATTGTACACCAGAAACCAATATAATGTTACATGGCAATTATATCTTTTGGAGCAGGGCACACGTTGTGAAGCTTGGTGGGCTCTTAGTTCACTTATCAAGGACTGAACCCAGGCTCCGGCAGTGAGAGCACTGAGCCCTAACTACTGTATTGCCAGGGAATTCCCTTTCTTTCTACTTTTTAAATTATATTAATATCTTAATTTTTAAAAAAATGTAAGGTAGGGACAAAGTATCCAGTAGCATCAGATAAGAGATATAGAAAAGCAATTCACAGAAAAGGAAAAAATTCCTTTGGCCAGTACACATATGAAAAATCACTCAACGCCACTGGTCACCAGGGAAATCCAAAATAAAACCACATAGTTATCTTCCCATCAGATTGGCCAGGATGTGGGGCTATTGGAACTATTTGCTCTTGCTCAGACAAGTGGTATATCACTTTGGAGGAAAATATGGAAACAGCTATTAAAGATGTTCTTCCCATGGCCTAGCACACGCACTCTTAGGCATACCCCCTGGAGAAACTTTCACCTACATCCACAAAGCAACTTGCACAGAGTGTCCACTGCAACAGTGAGTATAGTTCACAAGCGTGTAAACAACTAAATACACTTCAACAGTATGAATAAATAAATGGTAGTACATTTATACTAAACAGCAGTCAAAAATAATCAAGGCTACATCTACCAACAAGAATAAATCCCCAAAATAATGCTGAGCAGAAAATAAAAGCAAGTGTTAGAGCATTTCTGCAGCTCAATAGCATTTCTGTAAAGCAAAATAAAGACCATGGAAAATAAAACAGTAGGAAAGTGTTAATCAGTCGGTCATATCTGACTCTTGGCAATCTCATGGACTGTAGCCCACCAGGCTTCTCTGTCCATGGGATTCTCCAGGCATGAATGCTGGAGAGTGTCATTATTCCCTTCTCCAGGGATCACTCCCACCCAGGGATCAAACTCAGGTCTCTTGCACTACAGGCAGATTCTTTACCATCTGAGCCACAAGGGAAGCCCCAAAGCAATATATTATTGCCTATAAATATATTTAATTGCAGGAAAAGTCAACATGCATGGTGGAACACCACTAAATTCATGGTAGTGACCACCTTTAGGGAGGAAGACAGAAATGGGATCCAGACAGTGGCACATGATGGGCTATACCTCTCTGTGTATGTTTTATTTGCTTAATGATTTTGAAAATATGGGACAAGTATGAAAACACATTAAGATGGCTGGAACATTCTGAGGTATGGATGCAACCTAAATTTCCATCAACATATGAATGGGTAAGAAAGATGTGGTACATATATATAATGGAATACTACTCAGCCATAGAAAAAAACAAAATAATGGCATTTACAGGAACATGGATGAAACTAGAGATTATCATATTGAGTGAAATAAGTCAGAAAGAGACAAATGCCATATGATAACGTTTACATATGGTGTCTAAACTATGACATAAATGAACATATGTATGAAACAAACAGAATCAGGGATATAGAGAATAGGGTTGTGGTTGCCAAGGGAGTGGAAGGCGGAAGGTTGGATTGGGAATTTGGGATTAGCAGATGCAAACTGATAAATAGAATAAACAACAAGGTCCTACTGTATAGCACAATGAACTATATTCAATATCCTATAATAAACCATAATGGGAAAGAATATGTCACTTTGCTGTAAGGCAGTAATTAACATAGCATTGCAATTATACTTCAATAAAACATAAATTTTAAAAACAGATGACTATAACATGGATATCTTTACATTAGCCTCTCTAGTTTTGGGGACAGTTGAAATTTTCCCTTACAAGACAAAAGCCTGAAGCCAGTGACCTTGGCATGTTGGCTTTGCTGTCACAAACAGCAGAGGGACCAGCATCCTTACAACCCATTTTCACATACAAGTTCTATTGCCTTAAAACAAATACCTAGATGTGAAAGAAATTACTGGGTTAAAAGTCAAAAAAACTTGTTAAAACTTATATACATCCTGTCAAGAATTATATCGATTCACCCTTCCATGGAATTTTATTAGTTACGGACTGAATGCTTGTATCATCCCTAAATTCTTTGTTGAAGCCCTAACTCCCAATGCAATGGTACAAGGAGATGAGACCTTTCAAGGTTAATTAGGGTTAGATGAGGTTGTAAGGATGGGCCCCCATGATGGAATTAGTGCCCTTATAAAAAGGGTAAGAGTCACCAGAGTTTCCTCTGTCCGTCAAGTGAGGACGCAGGGAGAAGGCAGCATCCACATCCAGCGAGCAGGCTCTCACCAAGAACTGGATCCGCCAGCGCCTTGATCTTGGACTTCCAGCCTCCAGACCACCAAGATAAATCTCTGTTGCTTAAGCCATCCAGTCCATGATATTTTGTTACAACAGCCTGAGCTAAGACAATTATTCTTTTTTTATTATTACTTGGTAATGTAACTGGCAAAAACTGGTAAAAGATTATTTTTGAATATTCATCCCGCTAATTATTGGGGAATGTTTTCTAACATTGCCCATTTGTGTTTCTTCTTTTGTGAATTTCTGGCTAGTATCTTTAGCTCATTTTCAAGAGAGATGTTTAACTTTTCCTATTTGTAAAAGCTCTTCAGAAATTAGAATAATTTTTTCCTCACATTAATATGTGCACTTTTTTCTCAGTTCTTCATTTACCTTTGTTTATTATGGTGACTTTTTATGTTACAAGAGTTTGGGGGATTGTTTGATGTTCTGGGGACAGGGGAGTGTTAGCTATCACAGGTGCAGAGTAAAAGTACAAGCGCAAAGTGTTTGAGGACTTCCCTGGTGGTCCGGTGGTTAAGATTCCATGCTTCCACTACAGGGGCATTAGTTCAGTTCCTGGCGGGGGGAGTTCCACATGGCTCCCAGTGCAGCAAAAAACACAGTGTTTGAAAGGAAACACAGTGAAAAGTCAAATCTCCCTTCCTTCCAAGTGACTGACCAACTGTCCCAGTTTGCCCTGAACAGAGAGACTCTGGGGACATGTATTTCATTACTAAAACTGGGACAGTTCTCAGCAAACTGGGACAGTTGGTCACCCTACCAGCTTCCTAGTTCTCTTCTTGGA